>JAVDBV010085464.1:4241-17210 GCA_032619315.1 Piper longum | reverse complement strand
CTTCAGGTAGGTCGGCATGGAGGGTGAGGGGAGGGGGGCGGGTAATTGTGGGCAGTTGGATTAAAATTTAGCCGCCTAAATTAACTATGTTGTATGTGTATATAAATTTTGGGAGCACATTACAAAAATAGAATCTTGTTTATTTTTTAATATTTGTCCCGCTCCTTCTCCGCTGTCAAATATGATTTTATTATCTCTATTAATTTTTATAATTATAAAGAAGCAAAAATTTTGATAAAGTTATCTAAAAATTTTGTAAAAAATTTTCCATAGGAGCCAAACGTCAGGTTAAGTAAATTGAAGGCCCATAATTTTTTTTTATTTATTCCAACCGGCAACAAGCAATTGAAGAGACATAATTGTATGGGCTTGCAGAGTGGGATCAAGGATGCACGATGAAAAAGGTTGGTCATATGCTTAGTAATCCTGCGGCGGTGGTATTTGATAGCTGGTATTGCTTCCCACTTTCCTCCTTCCTTCTTGCTTCCTTCTTCATGGGCAAGGCTCGTGAAGCTCCGCAGCAGCAGCAACCAGCGGCTACACGGTAATTGAAGGCCTTCCTGTTGTTGCAGAGTAAAGTGTCCTGCTTCTTTTTTTCGTTCTGGGTTCTGAGTGGATGGAAAATGTTTGGGTGTTGGTCATTGGTAAAGTTTTGTTTTTATGCTGCTTGCAGTGATGTTCTTGTATCTGCGCTGTCTTATGCCATTTTGGTTGAACTTGAACTTTTTGATGTTTATTGTTTGGATACATCGTATCTGTTCCGCTCTGTGATGTATGGTTGATGTAGATGATCAAAAAATGAACTGAGCGGACTTTTATTCACTTTTCTTTTTTACAAAATATTTCTGGGTTTTTTAACTGATTGGGAATGTTTGTATGAATTCATTGTGAAAGGTGTTATTTTTATGTCGCTTGAACTAATGATCTTGCATGTGTGAACTTTTTTATGTCAATTTGTTTGAACTTTGAACCTTTTTGATACTTATCATCTGGTTAAATCTTGTCTGTTCTATTATTCTAAACAACGTAAGAAACTTCTTTATAGAGCGGCAAAGCCCTCTGCTTTTTTTGCCAATTAACATATTAAACTATTTCAGATTTGAATGATTTAGTTTGCTTCTTGTCTTGCTATCGTGTAGCAAATTTATCAAGTTTTTTTCACTGTCCCTCAACTCTGGACATATGGCCTGAGCTTACTGAGGTCGGGGGTAGTAGCTGCATTTGGAGCAAATGAGTTATCCCGCATTTCACCAAGACAAGTGAGTGTAGGGTAACTTTTTGAGTGAACTTACTGCTGTTATATGATTTGATTTGGGCTTCACACACGCTATTCCAATTAAATAGAGCTGACAGTTTCTTTTGTGGGTCATCCATGATCCGCGGGTTTTGGTTAGGATAAATTCAAGAGTTAACTTTATTAACTTTATTTACTCTATTAAGCATAGATTTACTCTATTAAGCATAGAGTTACTCTATTAATTATACAGTTATTCAATTAAGTTTATTAAATATGGACTGTAACTGTTTGATTGATCAATTGCTTATAAATAGAGACCTTCATTGATCATCTAAACCATCTTACATGAGACAAAACTTGAAAGTTCTCTTGTGAGTTTTAAGTCCTGAATTTTGGGAGTATAGGTTGCGATAGGTCTTTCTCTGCTATGGTTGAGTCCTTGATCTTCTCAGTGAAACCTAAACTGATCATATCCGCTTATACAAGGTACGAATCTCTATACTATTACCCTCTCTACAAATGGCAATGGCTATACAATGGTTTTCATATTGCATAGGGTAGCCGCTTACATAGTGTTATTTTATTTCATGAAACAATGATATGTGAGTGGTTTTATTGTGATCACTTTTGTGAGGAATCACTTTGGTATATTGATGATAGACAACAAATGCCTTTCCTGTGTTTTGAATATTATGTATTTGTTAGCCTATTATTATAATTTGTCATCTTTAGTTGTGTTTATTTTGTTTTGTCGGGTCTAATTGAATTGGGCCTTTTTTTGTTATTTAGTCAACGTAACTCATAAAACTTGTATAGAGAATGTAACCTCCAAGTGGGTTTATAACCTAAACCCACTTATGAGTCTTTAAATAAGGGTTGTCTTTAAACTCCTTGCCTTTTTTGCTTGAATTTGTGTTGATTGTCATTCCAAAATAAATTAAGCAGCATAAGAACCCTGTTAAATATTTTGAAAAGTGTGGCAGATATTGCTTCTTCTGCTTTCGATCCTTAAGTTGCTCTAAGATCAACTTATATATAAATAAAAAGTGCCTTTTTTTATTAGTAAACTAGATCTAATAGAGGTTTTACTTTTACTTGAACATAAATGGTTTGTTTGCATGATGGCTTTCTCTCATAGCTTAACAAGATGTTGGATTTGATTCTGAATTAGCCATTTATCTTATAGTTGCATTTGCATACATCCATTAAATATTAAACTTCCATGGAGCAAGGCCACAAAGCCTACAGTTGTTTTAACATAGTAGTGATGTTTAATGTTGTTGCTTTTGTTGTGTGTGTGTGTGTGTGTGTGTGTGTGTGTGTTTTGTCTGGAAAAAAGGGATTGTTGAATATAAAAAATATTATGGCTATTACTGCTTTATTATCTCTTTCCATTTTTTTTTTTAAAAAAATGCATATTATGTACCAGACCAGTTGCCAAATGTCCTCTACATAAAATACTTTTTCTT
This sequence comes from Piper longum, assembly GCA_032619315.1. Lineage (NCBI taxonomy): Eukaryota > Viridiplantae > Streptophyta > Magnoliopsida > Piperales > Piperaceae > Piper > Piper longum. The sequence continues at coordinate 14,504 of JAVDBV010085464.1, read as the reverse complement.
TCTATTTTTTGTTCATAGTTTTATTCTGATAATTAATCACCGTAATAATTCCTTATCAACTGAAGTTCATATTTGTATTTTGAGCTAGCGTCCATGCTAGAATGCAAAGTTTTCTTGCTTTTATCAAAATCTGACATTCCAATTTCTTCTACCACATTGTTTATTAGAACATGATCTAATCTCTGCTTTCCCATAAAAAAATTGAATAGCTTACTAACTGAGCATTGATTGCAGTCATAAAATTTATTCCCTTCTTTCATGTATTTCAATTTACAGCATCAAATATGATGGAGGGTCAGGAGCAGACTGCTTTCCAATTGAAAGAAGCAGCCATAAGCTTAATGAAATGTAAGGATTATAAGGGTGCTTGGCGGACACTAAATCAAGCAAAGCTGCTCTTTCCAGCACTAAGAAATTTAAATCACATGTTATTTGTTTGCAATATACTGCAAAGAGTGGATGTCTCGAAGCCAGACTATGGAGTAAATTGGCTTCAAGCTTTGAGGATTCCTCAACTTGCTCATACGTCAGCTATTAAGTCTAAGTTTTGGCAAGTCATAAATTGGCTTGATGCAATCAAGACTGAATTTCCTGGAACAGACGCTGCCCAAAGATTGCTGACAGATGCAATGGAAATCATCTGTAATGGAGACAAAAACAAGCATGTGGAATCGCAGCCTGTAGTATCTGAAATGGGAAGTTCAAAGGATGTGGGTAATACAAAAAGTTCTGGGGTTTTAAAGAGGAAAATACCTTTTGTAGATTGCTCTAATAGAAGAGTCGCTAGAGGCTGTTCATCCATGAAAAAAAATGAAACCGCTGATAGTCTGCTTGACAGGAAGTGTTCAGATGTGTATGATCACTTTTTATTACGAGAGTGTCAAGTTTCTATTAAGGTCGAAAAGTGTGAAGGAGAATTAGTTGAGGAGATGAAGATAGTTAAACCTGACTCTCAAATCAGTGAAACAGCTGGAAGTAAGGTCGTTGATGAAGCAGTAGAGGATGATGGTGAAAGTGAGTTGGTATATTCTGATAGGCAAGCAACTGGAACTCTTGGGCAGTCTTTGAATCCAAACCTGAAAGTTAGTCTCTTTGAAGCCATACCTCAGAGTCCTCATTACAGTTTTTTAAATGATATGAGCTTGGAGTTTTGCGAGCCCATCATTACGGCGATTGAAACCAGTTTTGTTGTTGTTGCAGATCAAATCCAAGATTTAGTTGCTGCTGAAGATGTCACATGCAGTAAAGATAATATCTCCAATCAATTGATGTACTTAGAGAGCATGGGATATAATGTTGAAAAATTGAGGGCTCGCCTAGATGAACTTAACCGATTGGCTGAATGGAAGCAAGTCTCATTAAAAGCATGTCAGGAGGATGACAACGAATTGAGGGAGTGGAAGGCTCAGAGAGAGACCTTTGAAGCTAAGAACAGCATGATCAATTTTTTAATTGGTGAGCATAAAAGAGAACTGACAAGATTAGAGGAATCATTGGCTGCAAATGAATCTGTTATCAAATTCCAGACAGTAAAAAAATCTGAGATTCAACAACAAAGGGATAAAAGGATGGAAGAGTGTCGTTGGCTGGACTCTAAGATTGAATCGACTGCTAAATCGCCATGGTGATTGTAGCAGGTTACTCTTGTTTGTTTAAGAACTGTAGAATGTAGATCCTTTGCTCTTCCATAGTCTGACAAATGTAAATGTGCTAAAACTTATTAAGGATTTATATCTTCAAAACCTCAGCATGAAACTTTTATTTTGTTCAATCATCTTTAACAGACTAAGACTTGTTGATGTTTTTTCTTTACACAAAACATGTGATACGACTGAATTCATCTTGTGGAATAGCTGAGATGAATGAATTTTTTACTATAGATTCTATTCAGATATGGCACTGGCACAGCTAGAATTTCACAGCCTGGTGGAATTAGCAGTTGAGCTACTTCTTTTTGTTCTGTCGAAACAGGATGTTTATTTCAAAGTAAATGTTTGGATAGATCAAATTTTAGATGAGTGTTTGGTATATGTAGTCTTAACCTTGGCATCCGAAATTTGCAATGATGGCATCTTTTTTTAACCTTAGAACTAAAAGTGCCAGATTGATTCTAGAGCAAACTTGAAGGTCATTCCTACTCTTTGGTCCTGCTTATTGTCATCCTTTGTGTTCCTATATTAGAGTTTTAAGCTGATTTTAGTTGGTATTGGCAGGTTAGAGAAGATATCAGTTTTTGTAATTAAGGTGCTGGTCCATCTATTTACTGATTTCCATGTTTTGTTGGTAATATATTTTCCAAAGATCATATATCCTTGGATCATATATTCCCATAACTTCAGAATTAGTAAACTGATGTTTATCAGTCTTAGCTAGGGAAATGAGGTCGCTTTGCTGTTATTTCTTCTATTTTCCTTCTCTTGTATGATGAATGTTCTTTGATTATTTTTGTATTGGGGATTCAGGCTTGTCTAATATTCGTGGGAATGATCTTTTTGGGATCCTTTAGTGTGTTAAACTCTCTGTTTCATTTGTAATCTTCCCTGTATGTGCCATTATGGTTTGGTTTTCTGAATAAATTATTGTTGTTGCACTTATACGAGCTGATGCTCCTTAATCAAGATATAAGAGAGGCTGTTGCATAAATATGTTTATTGATTTAAGACCCAACATGAGAAATTTTGTATATTGACTACAACTGTGTTATAAATTCCAATTATTATCCAATTTATCATGTTATAAATGTGATGACTAAAATAATTCCTCAATGACATACATATTATATGGTCTAAGACTTGTTACCTCTTACCAACTCCCTTTCTATGCCTTCTGTAAAAAAAGAAAAAAAAACTCTCCTATTATTTTAAAGATATATGACACAATCAGATTGCATGACATTTATTTTGTTTGCTACTTAGAAAAGAAAAAAAGTTGGTACCGACTTGCACAGAGTACCTTCTTCTGCTTTCCCCCGTTTGCCATCAACTTCTCCCTCCTATCTTCTTATCCTTCATTTGCCCTTCTTTCTTCGTGTGCAGCTGTAAATGCAGGGTACGTAACGACGTTCTTTTGTTTGAACACGGGTTTTTTATGTGCTTGGAGAAGTGTTTACACACAGTCCAGTGTGTAAGTTTATGTTTTATGTTGGTTGAATGTGTAGGCCAGTGCTGCCCCTCTAAATACGCCATGAAATGAAACCTGATTTATATAGCAAACAACTGCTGTACGCTAAAGTTACATCAACATACTTCAAAATAAAAGAGGACATCTGCAGATTTAGTTTCTGTGCTATTCCGTTCAATGAAGAGCTGGCTAACTGATATGCCTGCTAGATGGTATCAATAGGAAATTCTGCAGTTCTACCCATTCAGATTGTGCTCTAAGCTTAAGTCATGTACTCACAATCAGTCTCTCTATACCTGAACAAACTTTCGAGCTAGCTTCTATGCCTAGTCGTAAAATTTTACTTGATTTTGTCCAATTTCTTTTAACTTGTGAAACTTGAGTATTATATTAGTTGATTTTTCACTGAGACTTCATAAATTTTATTTCACTTTTTTGCCTACTGAAATTACAGGGTCAGATTTGATGGCCAATCCGGAGCTGACTGCTTACAAAATGAAAGAAGTAGCTATTAACCAAATGAAAAGCAATGACTAGACCTGGCCGTCCTTACCCAAGTGGCAGCAAGACTTGGCCGGGGCATGTTTGGTTGCCTAGGGCCAGGGCAGTCGACCTTGGCCTCGGGCGGCTAACTTTAGCGGTCCATAGCCCAAGTTTAACGCCGGCCATCGTTTTTAAAAAATTATCTTTTTATGTTTAAATGTAATTAGTTTTGATTAAGTCAATTTAAATGTTTTAATCCAAAACCAAACGAGCCTGTAGTTTCATCATTATTTAACTCTTTTTCTTTTCCTGTATTAGGCCTTATTTTTTAATCATTTCGTAACATTAAAAACTCTTCTTTATATTTTGTGTAAACTGTTTTTTTTTTAAATGACATATTCAAATTGTTAATATTAACAGTTTTCTTGTTAGAAATCAAATTAAGCCTACTCAAACAATTCAGTTTATTTGAGTTTCATAATTTTTTGAAAAATTAAATCAACTTAAAATACACTCAATATCTAGAGTCAAAATCCAATTATATTAATTAAGATGGGATTCAATTGTAAACCTTATTTCTATTTTTTTAAGAAGATGGTACATTCTAATTAAGTAAAAAATTAGCATATTCTAGTTAAGTATAATTTTAGTTGAGTTAAAGATACTTGCATGTATCTCTTTTTTCGGATTTTTAAATAATTAAATTACGAATCCATAGAAGATGGAAAATATGAGTTTATAAATACATACATTTTTTCATTATTTAAATTTTTTTAATCATATAAATTACAAATCTGATAAATATGGAAAATAAGAATTGATAAATATCTATATTTTTTCCCAAAATTTTAATTAAATAATCCATAAAGATGGAAAATAGAGTTGATAAATGCATATATTCTTTTATTATTTTTTGTAATTTTTTAGTTTATCAAATTACAAATTAGATAAAGAAGAAAAGCAGGAGTTGATAAATACATATAATTTTTTATATTTTCAGAATTTTTAATGAATTAGTACAAATTGGGTAAAGATAGAACATGAGAATTGATGAAAACAAATAATTTTTAATTTAATAAATTATTAACATACATATTAATAACATATAAAATTAAATTCTAAAAAATATGACAATTTAATGAGTCTCACTACTTAAACCCGCATAGATAAATATAAGATAAATAATTAATATAGTTATGAATTTTTAAATTAATCTAATGTTTTTAACCCTTTTATCTTTATTATGAAAGTAATTACAATAAAGATTATTTTAAAATGCTTTTAAATTAGTACATTTAAAAAAAATTAAAATAGGTCTTATTGATGTCTAAAAAAAAAATATCAACCTCTATATTGTATGAAGTGTGTGACGAGGATGATGAATTTGACAATTTAAAATGGTGGAAGATAAACAACCCAAGATTTCCTATCCTTAGCAAAGTTGCTTGTAATGTTCTATCTGCTGTTGTATGGGATTGAAAAATCCCACATCGATTTGGGAGGGAAGTGGGGGGGAGCTCTCTCCCTATATATAGAGCTCCTCCCCTTCTTTAGTTTTTCATCCCAAGGGTAATCTTGAATTACCTACTTCCCTTTCTACCGGTAGTAATTGTCTTTTAACCATCGGTAATTCTCTCTCTTTGTAATATTTCTTTTAGTGAAATATTATTTTGGTAGTGTCCGAGGACGTAGGCAATTGCCGAACCTCGTTAAATTCTGGTGTTTGTTCTTTTCTTTTCGTGTCTATTTAATAGCTATTGTCGGGTGTAGTTGGTATTGATTATTGTTCTATTTATATTACTTGTCTTGATAAAATTCTGTCTAGGAATTGATTTTTAAGCGGACTATCTTATCCCACCAACTTTTCTGGGAATTTTATTTTGGGGTAATTATTTAGTACAATAGTTTTCACGCTTGTCATCTAGGTAATAGTTCTTACAGTGAACTAGTTATTTTTGGTGAAAATTACCCATTTTTCACAACATCTGCTATCCTTGGAGTCTGCTTTTAGTAATGGAGGCCATGTTTTGGATGTATATAGTAGTTCTTTATCTCCTAGAATGGTTGAAAGCCTTATTTGTTGGAAATATTGGCTAAGAATTGATACAATGGTGTTCCTCACGATATATTTGAAGATGCAACGACTATGGAGTAACTTGAGAATGATATTTATACTTTCTATACTAAATTTCATTTACAATTTTGAATTTTTTTGTAGTAATTCTAATGTTATTGTTTAACCCATCTATTAAACCTTGTCATTACTTCACTTTGTCTTCTAAAACAGAGCTTGCACAAATGTCAAGAAAGGAGAAAAAATGATGTGGACTCTCTAAAAGAGCATTGTCCAATGCCATTGATTATTGAGTATATTGTTTAGATTTTATTCCTTATTATGTAAATATTGTCATTGCATTAGTACTTAATTTTATTTTAACGTTGCAATTGCAGGTGTTTTTTGTATTTGGAGGCTTACATTGGATTATTTGGGGGCTTACATTGTAAATATTGTCTATGTTTTTTGTATTTGGAGGCTTACATTGTGAATATTAGGTGTTTTTTGTATTTGGAGGCTTACATTGTAGATATCGTCTATGTTTTTTGTATTTATATCGATTACCAAATTTATGAATAGAATTTTTGCATTAAAAAAAAATCGATTATTAACTCACAAACTCATAATTGGTGAAATGTGTTAATGTTTATTATATTAGATGCCTATGGAAAAGTTGGAAAAGTCAAAAAGCTGCCTCTTGTACGGTATTTGCTTTTTAGTCTCCTTCATCTTTCGTTGATAGGCAGGCTTGGACTTGGATACAGACCCAGTCCCGGTGAAGCTCCTCCTCACACGCCGCTCCCTCGTGCAGGCTTTTCTTCACAACTTTCTCTTTCTAACCATCCACGCGTTTTTTTTTTATTTTTTCTAAAATGCTTGTAGCATGTTTAGATATTGGCCAATGTGAAGTTTGTCTTACTATGCTTGGTTAGATTTGATGATCTGGTTTGTGGGCTTTTTTTTCTCATGTCAAGTTTGTATGTTTGTATGCTGTATTAATCCTTGTGATGATTCTATTTTTCTTTTTTCCTTTTTCTGACGTAGAAAGAGACGAGCATGATAACGAGAACCTCTTTCTAACCATGCATTTTTTTTCTGATTTTTTCCCCCGGAAATGCTTGTAGCTGATATGTTTTTATTTGTTATTTTTCGGTAATGTCTGTTTGTATGCTGTATTAATCTTTGTAACGATGAGAGAGAGAGAGATGTTTTAGTTAAGTATAGGAGATGAAATTAGGTCAGAAAATAAACAGGAACTAATTTTCTGTTGTTATTTATTTTGGCTGAGTTTTTAACGGATTTACAATGATTTTGACAATACGGCTTTAGCAATAACTTCTTGAAACAATTGTATGGGGGGTTCTTTTTTTATCCCAAAGATATTTTTTTTGTTACCTAAAGGTGTGTTTTATATGATTTAGAGATTTGGTTACCTAGAGATATTTTGAGTGGAGAAATTGTCGTCAATAGCAAGAGAATGGAGCTGGATTCACCTATACTAAGATGAAAATATTTATTAACACAGACTCTTCTCTTCATAATTAATTACATGCTTTTCCAGTTATTATGAATAGGCAAGATGTCGCACTATGCGCGACCTATATCGGATAAATTTTAATTTTATAAATAAACTCTTATTTAATAATGAGATAAATTGTAATAATTTAACATTTTAGATGTATGTTTACTTTAAAGATATGTCCTATTTGAATGAAAAAATGAATTATAATTATTTTATTTTTTTATTATATATATTTTTAAGACAATTAGATAAACTCTTAATAGTAGGAAGTTAGAAGTTGAAGTTAGTTGGGTTCCAACTCGCTTCTACACTGAAAGGTATTTTTATTGTTTTTTTTTTTAAGAAATTGAGGTTAGCGAGATTCGAACCCGTGACTTTCTCCAAGAGGCATTTTTATTGTATTTTTTAGTTTTTTCTTGTATTTTGATTGGATGATTTGCCTACTTTTAATTTATTCGAGTAGTAAGTTCCTTTTCTATTAATACAAGTAAATTTGGCAAGTTCTTTAGCAAAAAATGAATTCAACTTTAATTGGTCTTCGTTCTGTATTGACGTGCATACATTATCCACCATGAAACGAGGCCAATATGAAACACAGTAAATGGCAAATTATTCCTGCCTTCTAGTTGTAAGTATGGCACATTGCATAGCACGATTAGAGCATACATTATTTTTTTAATTGACATAGCAAGCCATTTCTTGTTGCCTGAAAGCTGGGATGATTAAAATATGGATTGTAGTGACTACGTTTATCATCTATTTATATAATTTCTTTTAAAAAAATAAATCCATTGTTGTGTCACGAAAATGGTTTGAGTTCATTTTTTTGGTTGTCTTCTCTCAACAGAATTTTCGCTCCATAGTTAGGTCATACTTTTATTGTGATAACCACTCAGCACAATATTTTCTTAGCAGAAGCTAAAATATCTGAATAAATTTTTGAGCTCGTTGCCACACCTAATTGTAAATTTGTCATGCGTTTTGTTAAACTATAACGTTCCAATTTCTGTCAACCTATGTTTTTCTTACTAAGAGAATCTTTCGTAGCTCTCTCATAAAAAGATAAATAAGTAGTCCATGGAGTTTTGATTTTAGCTTTATGAAGTTTATTCTATTCTTTTGCCTTGCATTTGTAGGCTCAAATATGGCAACTAGTCCGGAGCAGGCTGCACGTGAAATCAAAGAATTAGCTATAAAGCAGATGAAGAGCATTGATTATGAGGGTGCCTGGCTCACTCTACAGCAGGCAAAGCATATTTTTCCGGCACCAAGGAATTTGGATCACATGTTATTTGTTTGCAACTTACTACGATCTGTGGATGCCGGGAAGCCAGGCTTTGGAGTGAATTGGCGTCAAATATTGTGCCTTCCTCCGTCAGCTCATATTTCAATCATTCAGAACCAGCTTAAGGATTTCATTGATTGCCTTGAGGTGATCAAGATTGATTTCCCCGGAACAGCCATTGCCCAATGGATTCTAAGCAATGCAATGCATGTTTTCGGCAAACGAGAAAACGCCAAGCATGTAAATTTTCGGCCCGGTGTTTATGGCATGAGGAGTGCAAATTATGTGACTAATATCGGAAGTTATGGTGCTTTGAAAAGGAAACTGCCTGCTGAAGATTTCTCTGGCAGAATGGTCACCAGAAATTCCTCGTATTTTAATAAATGTGAGAACCCGAGCAATATAAACTTTGTTCCCAAAAGGGTGGTATTCGGTTCTAAGTGTCAAGATGTGGATGATCATTGCCAGATATCTAGGAGTGAAGTTTCAGACATTGTGATCAAGAATGAGGAAGAATCAAGTGATGAACTGAAAATGATGAAATATGATACTCAAATTAGTGGCACTGTTGAAAGTAAGAACGTCGATGAAGAAAAAGACGATGGTATTAGTCAGTTTCAATCAAATAATGATGATGATGGTGAAAATCATGTGATGAATTCTGTGAAACAAATCATTGAAACTGCTGGAAGCATGGGAAGAGAAGCATGCATGCCTAGTGATTCTGGCAAGGAGCAGTCCTTGAGTTCAAGGCTGAAAGTGTCTCTCTTTGAAGCCCTGCCACAAAGTCCACACTATACGTTTCTAAATGCTATGAGTGAGAAATTTCGGGAACCCATCATTATGGGAATAGAATCTAGTTTCATAGTTGTTGTTGATCAAATCAGACGTTTAGTCACTGCCGAAGATGTTAAATGCAATGTAGGTAATATCTCAAATCAATTGATGTACTTGGAGAGCATGGGTTATGATGTTCATAAGCTGAAGGCTCGCATGGAAGAACTTGGTAGATTGGCTGACCAGAAGCAAGCCTCATTTGCAGCATGCCAAGAGGATGATAATGAGTTGATGGAATGGGAGGCTCATAGTGGGGCTTTTGAATCTGAGAACTGTATGATTAAGTCCTTGATTGCTGATAAAGAAGGCGAAATCCAAAAATTAAAGGAAAAATTGGCTGCCAATCAATGTGTCATCAATTTCCAGAAAGCTAAAGTAGCCGAGATTGAAGAACGAAGGGAAAAGCGAACAGAAGAATATTACTGGCTGGATTCTGAAATTGAATGGACTGCAAAATTGCCATGGTAATTTAAGCAGATTAGCTACAAATTTTAGGATGACAGAATGTAAATTCCTTCTTTTGCCATACTCCGATGGAGGTAAATGTGTTAAAACTTAAAAACTTGTTAGGGAGTTTGAATATCATGTTTTGGCTTACAAACCTTGGCATGATATCATGTATATGTGGTAGTCTACACTCTGACTGTCTACCAATACTGTTTTTCCTGTTCACATAACATGTCTCCAGACTCTTCGCTATACCCATCTAAATTTTCTGTACCAAACTTTTGTGGATGATATTGCTTGTGGATTTTTTCTACAGGGAAATTATTACTTTATGCAAGAATTAGCTTAGATCAGTACAGTCAGGGCTATCAGTTAACTAAATGTCACCAGGTACACCGTGAATTAGGCGACTGGCAACTAGCAGTTGAACTAGTTTACGTTGTTTAGATGATCCGGGTTTGATTGTTTATTGTTGTTGATCTATGTTTGAAATAGTATGACCGATTAAATATG
>JAVDBV010085461.1:0-18706 GCA_032619315.1 Piper longum | reverse complement strand
TGTGTGTGTGTGTGTGTATGGGGATATCATGTATCTTCCCAATGCAACATACCATGTGGAACTTATTGATGAGAACCAAATCCTCTACAATGGTTTCATGGGGCTGGAGTGCATGGTGGCCATAAAACAAATATACGCTTGTCTCCATGAGATAATTTTTGCCACTCCATATATATTTTTTACCCATCATTCAATGGGGTCGCAAAAAAATGCATTTTTTATAAGATATGAAATATATAACTGCGTGAAAAATCATGGCTAATGCATGATGGGATTTTTTAAAAAAACTAAAAGTGCCAAACGAGGGATTATTTTTTTATGCCTTGAGCTGTTTTAACCTGTATTTCTTACTATTTGTTGATGAATTAACATATATTTTACTTAAATACAAACAAACAATTCAACATATATATATTTTCAATGTCATGAAAGATATTATTAGGATTTGTCCACACCTGGAAAGATGATCAGATAAAAAATGAACAGATAAGTGCTTCCATCATAGCTTTTATTATTAGCAAGGGCACTTCCATCATTGAGGCCAGCTATATGAACTTGATTTTTTGTGGTACATGTTTATCATGTGCTTCATTTTAATGAAGAAAAATTGAGAATAGACAATGAAACCTTGTGATGGGTAGAGAAGACTTAGCTTTGTCAATGAAATAATCTTATCTGTAAGCATGGGGACCTATTGTAATAACAATCTGATTACACATTTAAAAGTCGATAGAATGGTAGGTGTGGTGTTGCTGTATTGGGTCCAACAGACTTGTGGCCCCTTCAAATAATTGTGATCCTTGTCTATTTCTCTCTTCCTGCTGATATGTACATGATGCAAGAATTACATTGGCAAACACACAAAAGAAAGAAAGAAAAAGAAAAAAAAAAAGGGGATCCTAAAAGAAAACGCCCACAATAAAAAGGTATTGAAGACAGCTTTATTTTCAGTTTAAAGTTGATAAGAACGCAAGAGGATGATGGACATTCAAGGGATGACATGAATTAGATCAATTATTATGATATAAAAGAGGATTTCAACTTGTGGTCTGTAACAGTTTTGATGGTTTATTTATCTTTATTTATATTAATCTCAGGTAACTGGCCAATTCTATTTCTTTAAACCACCATGAAAGCAAACATTGAATATTGAAGAGTTCCCTGCTGTAACATCTTCAACTTTCGTTATATTCCATGCCAGCAATGACCTTTAACACAAGAAATTTGAGTCCACTCTGATAGACTAATGCATATATCCATGGAGTCCCCAACAAGTTCTTGATGATTTGATCCGTGTGATTCACGTGTGTTGATTCTATTTTTGAGCATTTACAATTCTTTTCCTATAAGATCTTTATCTTGGGCAGGTGGCACAAAAAGGTGATCAAGACCCAGAAAAATTAGATACCAGATTAATAAACCGAAGCAAGGTACTGTTTGCAAACGCCCATCTTCTAACGCAAACTTTGTTTCTTATTGACATACACGTTTCTTTCTCACTTGGGTCTCTGCCAGAATTCTCCAACAAAGAAGAGAAGATGGGCACCATCACCATCCCTGATCCTCTCCCAACTCCCTTAGAAGACAGCGAGAAGCTTCGGAAAGCTGTCCAAGGTTAGCTGATTCAACCTGTTCTTCATTTTCTATCTGTTTTTGCTTGTCTATGAATTGGGTACGGTGATGAATATATTCATGTTTAGGATTGGGTACGGATGAGAGAGCATTGATAAGGATTTTAGCACATAGAAATGCCAATCAGAGAGCTCTTATCTGCCAAACTTACAAGGAAAACTATGGCGAAGATCTCATTGCTCGACTCCATTCAGAACTGTCTGGTGATTTCAGGGTATATACATAAATTCTTCATCAATCTTCCTTCTGATTTCGTTTCAAGTGAAACCATTGAAAACTATCTTTTTTCTTTCAACAAACAGAGAGCAATGATTCAATGGACGCTATGTCCGGCTCAAAGGGACGCCAGTTTGGCCAATGAGGCTCTAAAGAAGAAGAACAGCAAGCATTTGGAGGTACTAGTTGAGATAGCCTGCGCTACATCTCCAGACCATCTTATCCTGGTCAGAAAAGCCTATTGTCGTCTCTTTGAACGCTCCTTGGAAGAAGACATCATACTCTATGTGAGACCCCCATTGAGGAAGGTGAGCCTCATTCCCATCCTCATGTTCATCCACCTTACAAGTTGCAAGTTACATGGCTGATTGTTTTCCTATGTATCACAGCTGCTTGTCAGCCTTGTCAGCTCATACAGGTTCCATGGTGAAGCCATGAATGAAGAGTTGGCCAGAGAAGAAGCAGCAAAACTAAGGGAAGCTATTGAAAGGAAGCAGTTGGAGGACGATAACTTTACTTGGATATTGAGCACCAGAAACATGTTTCAACTAAAAACCACATTCAATTGCTACAGAAAGGAATATGGCAATCCCATAGACAAGGTATTCTCTATGTAAATGGTTTTCTCCGGCCATGTTTATTCTCCTGCGAAACCAACAAATTTTGACTACTTTTTGGTGAACTACCAGGACATCAAGAAGACAGTACATGATTTGGGCAGCATATTACAAACCATAGTTTGTTGTATAGAAAGCCCAGAAATACACTTTGCAAAGGTGATAATTTTAGAAAGAAACAGCTTCTCGAAAAATTATTCTGGAGCATTGGAAGAGCATTCTTTCCCTAATTTTTCATCCTTGTTGAGCAGGTTATCAAGTCATCCATTGTGGGTCTAGGAACAGATGAAGAATCCCTCACTCGAGCCATTGTTGCCAGAGCCGAAGTTGACATGGAGAACATCAAGAAAGCATATTCAGTAGTATACAAAGTTAATCTTCTGGATGATGTGATCGGCGACACGTCGGGGTATTACAAGAACATCTTGCTTACTTTGCTCGGCGAGGGGCAGCTGTAAAATCAGGGTTTCATGATGTTGCATTTAGTTCAATGCATGTATTTCATGAATCAACCATTAAAGACATTTCATCTATAATGAAAACAAACTAGTGCATTCATTATAGTATCATATATGTGCATATAGCCCGCTTATTTCTATAATCTGAGCTTGCAAATGCATCATCTTGTACAGGTTAAAATAAAAGTTTGACAAAATAAACCAGTTCGTAAGTTTGAGGTGCAGTTACGATTATTGCGCGTTTGAATATTAATGCTACCACATTTATACATCTGAAGCATCTTCAACAAAGTGAAACCATGAAAAAAAATATCATTTTAATACACCATCAAATGCAGAAGTATAATATTAGGTGAAAAGGGGGCCTACAAGAACCGGAATTTATTTCTTACGAGCCAACAGTGCAATCCCTCCGGCTACAATTCCAACAGCAGTGGCAGCAATGCCAATACCATCTGCGTTTCCAACAAAAAAAAAATGAACAAACAAATATCAGCAGAAGGAAAACAAAGAAAAAAAAAAGATTCACGTTCTTAAAGCAATTACAAGGGCAGGACAAGTCACCTTTAGCTATTTCATCTTCAATCACCTTCTTCAGACGAAGGGCTTGTTCCCAGTCAGGGGAGTTCTAAAAATCCAACATGGGAGTGAATAATATAAACAATTCTTTATAGATAACAGTCTCTTCAAGTGACGAAATATTTTGCCCATAAAGTTTGGGCAATAATGTAGGTAGTCAAGCTCAAATCAAAGTGGTTAAAGAAGTTAAGAGCCTATTAGCTTTTTCATAAGCTTCTTTAAACAAGAAGCAAATGATGCTTGCCATAACAAGGCCATCTCTTCATCTTAAAACCAACATGCTCAGTTCCACGTTAGGCATCAGGTGGAAGAAGAAGGAAAAGAAGACGACGACGACGCAATGAAACAAATAACTATTTACTCAGTTCCACGTTAGAACAAGAAGAACAGCAATAACAACAAAGAAGCCCTTAAGACAATTGTATGCATCATAACAACAAAGTTATCACAGAAGATGAATTTCATACCATTTAGTAACTCTAAACCTTGCTATTATGATATTAATATCAAACCACCCAAAAAGACTCAGGTCTCATGCTTAAAGCAGCTCAATAGATACAGCCCACACACCCACGTTCAGTGCCCGCTCTTGACAACTAGCAGATTTCTTGCTCATAATATAAATAAAATAAATCAAAGAATTGGACAGGTAATAACTGTTTTTTGCACAATGTATACCATTGATTAAATGTTTCACTTTCTTCGACCAAATGAATTTTTCCTGTTATCATAACCAAGACCTGAAGGATAATGCCTGTCCCCCACAGGCTTGCCTGATTAGTAGACACGGATACTTCAGGCCCTAACTGGGTCTTCAGGTTAGGCTAAGGCAAGAAATATAGTGGTCTAGTCTACAGCCAATATGATGCCTATAGAGAACAAATTTGCCAGTTTTAACAATAAAAGGCATTAAGAGAATAAACCATAGTTAGAAATCTGGATTCAAACCTCCAAACATTTTTCTATGAACTGTCTGCTTCTTGAATAATCACACACTTCTATAGTGTCCAACAGCTAGAAGATATAAGGCCTCCCTCTTTTGCTGTGAACTTTCTGGTTTTATCATAAAGCTAGCTGCCACCAGAGGGACAATGTGCAAAGCACTTGTTATCAAACTGAATGCCCTCGAGCACCCTGGAACGTAGCACTCCTCGAGCGCTCTGCCACAAAACTTGTTGTATGCAATTTTTTTTCTTAACAGCGAGGCCAACGCTCGAGCACCCTAGAATAGAGCACTGGGGTTTTGGTTCAAATGCCAACTTTTGCTTCCAAGCACCAAGTTTGTTCCGGATCATTTTTTAACTTTTAAAACCTGCTATAACAACATTAATCAGTACTTTTTACAACAAAATCACAATGATTTCTTTCTTTATTACTAATACCAAATAAATTCCTCAATTAACAAATGAATTATAAATGACTTGAAACTTTAAAAAAATTACTATGAAATGCAAAGAATAATAACTTTTTTTAAAAGTCATCACACCCCCAATCTTGAGCATTTGCTAGTCCCGAGCAAAAATAATTCAAACTAACTCAACTCTACCAACTCCCTTGATTCACATAAAGAACCCAAAAAATAAATTCACATTGTTCTCATTAGGACTTGCAATCAATGAAATATTATCAGACAAAACAATCGTGAAACAAATCATGCATCATAATTGTAAAGTTAAGTTGCAAACAAATTCTCCATATTAAATTTTGTAAACCCTCATACGTATCATTCAAATCAATTCAACTCAATAAAAGTTGTTATCGAATACACTCAGATTCAGATCTCTTCCTTTAATTGAGAATCAATAGGATTTTATAGGATGTAATGAGGCCAGGTTAGGCAAAAAATAGATAATAAAGACATCAAGAAAATGCACTCGAGCATCAAACTTCTCCCAAGTCTAAGGCAAACTAAACCCAATGAATAAAATGCCTCTCATCATTTACTTACACCATCAACAAAATCCAAAACAGTCCACGACAAAATTTATTTACTGAACTCAAAAACATGCCTAATAATTTTATTTTTCTTTTTTCTTTTTGTTTCAACTCTCCACCAACACACCAATGTCATTCTCCTCAACTTTTTGAGTTAATATATAATAGAGTAAGGATCAATTAAAAACATGAGTGCTAGGTTAGGACAAAATAATACCTAAAAGAAACTTTAATAAATCAGGCCAACTGGACTAAATTGTATACGTAGTCAAACGAAATATTAATTTAGGCTAAAAATTGGCGGAAATAGAATATTATTTTCTAGGAAGGCTTGAGAGGCCTTGGTTAACAAAGCAAACCTACATCTCCTATGATAAGAAACCTACAATTTCACCTTAAAGAATTCTAATATTGAATTCTAGATCATTTATCGCAAACGCATCAATAACAACATAAACCTTTTCAAAGTTCATCAAAATCAAATTTGGGGATTATTATGATATATTGTAGGAGAATTAAATGCACAACTACAACCTACAATTAAAATAATATCAAGCTTCATTCACACAAGTCATCAAACAAAACATCAACTACAAATACTTCTATCAGTAAGAAACTTTATACAAACCAAGAGAAAAAGAAAACAAATCTAAAAGTACTACTAGCTAGCTTAAAAACAAAATGAAGACAACTAATAAAACTAATAGCACTAATATTAAACGTAAACTACCCCCCCCCCCCCCCCAAACTTAAGAGTAGTTAGTAGTACTTTTAGTTTCAAAACTAATGCTTTGTCTAAGTTTACTTACTTTTAGTAGTAGTAGTATTAATTTTATAACTTGTCTTCATTTTGTTTGTAGGATAGTTAGTACTTTTAGATTTGTTTTCTTTGTTTCTTAGTTTGTATAAAGTTTCTGACTAATTAATTTAGTTCAATAATAGAAGTATTAGTAGTTGATGTTTTGTTTGATGACTTGCATGAATGAAGCTTGATGTTATTTTAATTGTGGGTTGTAGTTGTGAATTTAATTCTCCGACAATATATCATAATAATCCCCATCTTTAATTTTGATGAAATTTGAAAAGGTTTATATTGTTATTGATGCATTTACGATAAAGTGATCTAGAATTTAAGATTAGAATTGTTTGAGATGAAATTGTAGGTTTCTTATTATTAACGAGATGATTTAGGTGTGCTTTGTTAACTAAGGCCTCTCAAGCCTTCCTAGAAAATAATATCTTGTTTCAGCCAATTTTTAGCCTAAATAAACATTTGTTTTGCTACCTATACAATTTAGTCCAGTTGGCCTAATTTATTAAAATTTCTTTTATGTATTATTTTGTCCTAACCTAGCACTCAAGGGATTAATTGCTCCTTAGTCTATTACTGATTAAATCTAAGAGTTGAGGAGAATGAAAATGGCATGTTGGTTTAGAGTTGAAAAATAAACAAAAAAGAAAAAAAATTATTAGACATGTTTTTGTGTTCAGTAAATAAATTTTGTGATTGATTGTTTTGGATTTTGTTGATGGTGTATAGAAAAAATGTTGAAGTTAAGTAATTGGTGAGAAGGATATTATTCATTTGATTTAATTTGTCTTAGACTTGGGAAAAGTTTGATGCTAGAGTGCATTTACTTGATATCTTTATTATCTATTTCTAGCCCAGACTTGCCTCATTACATCCTAAAAAATCCTATTGATTCTAAGCGTAAAGGAACCTATATTAGTGGATAAGGATTCAAAGATTGAACGTATGGAAATCTGAATTTAAGTGTATTCCATAATAGCATTTACTGAGTTGAATTGATTTGATTGATAAGTATGGGGATTTACAAACTTTAATATTGAGAATTTGTTTGCAACTTAACTTTACAATTATGATGCATGATTAGTTTCACGATTTTTTTGTCTAATAATTTTCATTGATTGCAACTAATGAGAACAATGTGAATTAATTATTGGGTGCTTTATGTGAATCAAGGGAGTTAGTAGAGTTGAGTTAGTTTGAATTATTTTTGTTCGGGACTAGTAAATGTTCAAGTTTGGGGGTGTGATAACACTGTAAAAGAGTTATTATTCTTTGTATTTCATGATAATTTTTATTAAGTTTTGAGTCATTTATAATCCGTTTGTTATTAATTTAGGAGTTTATAAGGTATTAGTAATAAAACAAGAAATCATTGTGATTTTGGTGTAAAAAGTACAGATTATTATTGTTTTAGCAAGTTTTAAAAGTTAGAAGATGATCTGGAACAAACTTGGTGCTTGGAAGCAAAAGTTGGTGTCTAAACCAAAACCCAGCGCTCAAGTGCTCTGTTCTAAGGTGCTTGAACGCTGGCCTCCCTGTTAATAAAAAAAATCTGCATACAACAAGTTTTGTGTGGCAGAGAGCAAAGCACTCTGTTCCAAGGTGCTCGAGAGCCGACAGCAGGAATTATTTTTCTTCAATATTTTTGAAGATTTTGGTAGGCGCCACTTGGATATTTTTGTGAATCATTTATAAACATGATTAGGGTTTGATGAGCAATAACTTTTTTGTGAATCATTTATAAACATGATTAGCGAAGACATTTTCCCAAAAGAGTTTTTCTTTATTCTGATTTTATTTTCATTGTAATCAAGTGATATCTTTCGTATCACATATGAATTTCTTAAGTTTAGTTGAATACTTTATTGATTAAATTCTTTTCTACGGTTTTTAATGAATCTTAGTTGCATGGTTAATAAAGTTAAATAATTTTTCTCTATGTAATTGTTATTGTGAATCATCTATTTTATTCTGTTTTAATGCTATTAATGGATTGACCATCAATTGTTAGATTTAGAGATTTAATCTTATGTAGGGATAAAAAGATTAAGATTGTCATTGAATAAAATAGCCTTTATTAATCATTTTTAGGTGATTTACATGTAAGATAAAAATATACTTATATGTCTTGGATAACTAATTAGGGTTATGATTAATGTATTATTTTGGATGCATAATTTCATAGATATATAAAAATTAAGTGGAGTGATAAGTTTATGATTGATCGAGAGATTGTCATGAATATTTAATTCCCTTGGTTAGTGGTTCATGTTGGCGATTCATAGATGAAAATTATGAACTTAATCATTTAGAGCACTAAGTGAAATTGAAAATCCTAGGTTTCTCATCTTGAAGTCAATATTTGATTTAATTATTGCATTTTAGTTTAGTTTTAGTTTTAATTCTTAACTTGATTGAATTTTGAAATCATTTCATTTAAGTATAATTAATTAAATTAGTTTTAGTTTTAATTCTTGAGAATTTCTAGTGTTAATTCCTTGTGGGATGACACTTTCTTATCTCTTTTATTACTTGACTCGGATTATAATTTTCACGTCAATGCTCATGCATGCCTCCCCTGAAGGGACCTTAAGGGAAGGAGAGATTAAAAAAGTGGACAACGCAACTTCTCACCTTCTAGCATAGCAATCCCACGCAGAACATCTTCAGGCTGACGAGAATGAACAAGTGCCCAAGATAACCTCATTATGCTTTTCATTCTTGGCAGCTTCTGAACCACCATTTTCAGCTCCCTGACATTGTGAAACCAGCAACAGGAATAATTAAACTAATGATATAATACACACAATCGATTGAAAATACTCTTTCCTACACAAGCAGAACTATATGCAGAAAGATCATGGCATTTCTACAGGATGTAATGTGGTTGAAAATGTCATCCTGAACAGACTATTTTTACTCTCCCTTTAGCAAATAGTTTCATACATGTTTTTAATTTCATAAAAAAAAATACAGCATCAGTCACAAATGCAGAAGGATTTTGATGCTGCAAGAGAGCTAAAATTTAAAGTTAAATACACGAACAAATAATAATAAATTCCTATTTCACAGATCATTACATAACTAGCAACATTGCTCCCAAAACAAACAACAACATAACAAGCAATCCGTAATGAGATCGTTCACACAATTTTTTTTTTAAATAATCATTAGATTATATATCCGAGTTACTGCTTTGAGCATGTATCTGAATAAAAACATAAAAAGAAGCATAAAAAGAAGTAAAGCAAAACAAATAATAAGACACCTCAAACCCTAACAGCAGCAAGGAAATCACATATCACAAAAACAAAATCACCAAGAAACCACATATATAGATTCCCCATACAACCAATTCAGATACTATGTAAAGATCATTGGATTGGATGTTGCCTTATAAGTTACAGCATACATTGAAAAAAACACGGAAAGAAACATGAAACGAACAAAAACTGTAATGATCTGGCCCAAGTGCAAACTTCTTCTTCTTTTCTACCTTGTACCCAAAGGGGGGTTGAGGGCATGGACTATAAACTAGGATCCATGCAATTATAAATGACAATTTTTTAATGGTCAGATGCCCTTCCTGACACCAACAATCCTCCTTTATTCAGGCTTGAGACTGACAATGTAAAAGTATTGAGGGAGTTAACAAAGCTAAAGATTTATAGACTATCTTCACAAATAAACCGGATCTTAACTTAGCATATATGGGATGTGGGACTAATTTGGCAATATTAAAATTCACCTATCTTAAAAAATATCGTCCTTGAAATTCTTACTATAAGCCCGTGGGCAAACAACCTAAGCCCACCACCCAATACGGTCCCAGGTTGTTGGAGGCAAGTTATACATTTTATAATTCAATAAAAGCCTTGTGTCAAACTAGACCCAATTCATTCACTCCAACTGTGTTTGATGTGTGCGAGTTATATATGAGTCTAGATCGACCAAGACAACCTTGGAATAATTTAAATTCATAACTCATTATACGAACCTGGAATCTATCGGAAGTACCGTGCACGACAAAAATCCTACTCTAGGATTCACAAATAAATTATACATTTAAGTATAATTCATTAACTAAATGCATGCAATGATATAATATACGACATAATACAAGATAAGAAATACCCCAAATCAAAATTCAACGTAAGGAAAACCAAATTTAATCACGCCAAAAGTTAATCATACCAACATGTTGATGAACCATTGGAGTTAAAAATTAAAAACCCAACAAATTACTACCAGTTTAAACATTAAAAACCCATATAATTGTAGCAATAAATAATATAGCAAAATAACTAATATCAAATTAAACCTGATTAATCACCATACACCCATAATGATTTAGAAAATAAAATACAAGCATCATCCAGCTAATTAAATCACTATGCTTGTACAATAACCCATGCACAACATCCAATAATAATTCCAATCGGTGGATGACAATTAAATTCATAATTAACCTGCACTACAAGGATCAATTTATCAAGCATGCAATCATAATTAAAATATAAATTAATCAACTCAACTAATGACCTAAGATACATAATAGGTAAAGAATAATAAAGGTATAAACTTTACCAATTCACATAGCATTAAACACCCAACAACACCAATCTTTATAACACTACTAATTTGTTTAGCATTCACAAAATGGCTATTAATTAATCATATATTAATCCATACAAGTTAATTACATTAACCTGATGTGGCAGTTAATTTAGCTTTGTATATAATCATATACTATTAATCACCTTTACACACAAGATGTGGTTAGGTCTAATTAAAGACAAGTATACTAATAATTAACCAAAGCATATAAATTTATCTCCACACATAGCAGCAATCAGTGAATAATTTTGATGACCCAAACATGCATGAAATAACCAAAAAATCATAAGATTTAACTCGTTATAACCGTTAATAACACAACATAACTATGAGAGAACATGACAGTAGTAAAACATAGCACCAAAGAGATTAAATTTAACAGTTGAAGTTTTGTGCATGCATTTTGGGGTGTAGGGATTGGTTGCTGCATGTTTAGGTGTGCCATGGTGTGGTGGATGTCATGCTTCCCTTCATCGCCCTTGTTAGTCGGCCTCCAGCACCGCACACTTATGCGTGAGGGGTTTGTGCCTACGGTGGCCATGGCGCTGTCAACTGTACCATGACGCCATGAGTACTACCTTGGGTTTGCTCCCTTATTCAACTGTACCTTGGACGAATAGCAGTTCTATAATATTTTCCCTTCAACTTAATCGGGATCTATTTATAAACCCAAGATGTAGCTCTCCATTTTAACCATCCAATAGCAATCTTGTGTGTTACATCCTCATCAATATCCCCATTTGGATCCATTAAAAAGCCAAGGTATTTAAAATATCTTTTTTGTGATATCTCGTGATTTTCCAAATAAATAAAGGGATCCGCTCTCTTAGTTGGCCCACTGAAGTTGCATTTCATATATTCTGTTTTTGACCGGCTAATCTTGGGTCCTCATGCTTCTAAAATATCTTTCCATACTCTTAGTTTATCCTCTATCCTTTCTCTAGTAATGACAATCAACACCACATCATCTTTAAAAAGTATACTTCATGGCATCTTATGTAATATGTGTTAACTCATCCATCACAAGGGCTAATAGGTAAGGTTTTAAAGAAGATCCTTGATGCAAGTCTACTTTAATTGAAAATTCTTTGGCAGCTTGACACAAGTATTAACTTCTTCTTACATATCTTTAATGAGCTCAATGTATAAGCTTGGAACCCTTTTTGCCATCAAAGATCTCCAAATCACATTCCTTGGAACTTTATCATAAGTTTTCTTTAAGTCAATAAACACCATGTATAAGTACTTTCTATTGGTTTGAAATTGTTCCTTCATTTGCCGTAATAAGAAAATGGCTTTTGTTGTTCTAGAAGATGGCACCCCAAGAAGAAATTGTCAAATCCTCAAAACAAGTTTCATCAAGTTAAGAATGAGCAAGCTAAAAATCTCAAGAAGTGTGGTAAGGACTTGAACACAATTATTTGCTATTATTGCGAGAAGAAACGATACTATGCTCGTTTTCGCATAGAGCCTAAAAAGGTTACTCCTTTTTATGATACTTCTCTTTATGTTTCTAGCTGTTTGATTTGACTGATTCTTATCCTTCATAGATTGTTGATTTAGGTGCAATAGAATATATAACTGAAGGCTGAGGAACATATGCGAAGTCTCGTAGGATTCCACAACGGGCACAATGGTTATATGTTGGCAATAACTCTAGACTGAAGTCAAAGGATAAGGCACTTACAAATTGGTGTTGCGAGGTGGCCCGATTTTATTGTTACATGACGTCTCATATGCACCATCACACACTTCATGTGCAAGTGATAGAATTTAGAATGTCACCATGAGCTGGTGACACGCTACTACTCTCCATATTGTGCGAGTGGGATATGTTAGACGTATTGTACACCCAATATTGAGGGAGAACCTCAAATTGATTAAGTTCTTCCTATTTTATGAGATAAACTTAAACTACCATAATTATATTATGTCTATCTTTTAAGAGAGACATATTCAAGTAAGACTCTTATTATTTTTTCTATAAATAAGACCCCTACCCTAGGAATTGGACGTCATTTTTCTTAGAGGAAAGATGAGGGTTTCTACTGTACTTTAGCTCCGGGATTTAGGTTGTGAAACCTAATTCTTCTACAATCCGTGAGAAGAATTGATTTGTGAGAACATCTAGTACAAAAAAGTAGCTACCATTGGATTGCGAGTCAGCTTATAAGTTACCGTGTTCATTCAAACAAACAGACACAAAACCTAACAGCAGAAGGTCAATACGATATCAATCAAATACAAAATTCACCAACAAACCGCACGTACAAGTTCTACGACACATATTCAATCCAACTATTACAAAACATAAAGCACACCACAATCAACTAAACAGCCCA
This sequence comes from Piper longum, assembly GCA_032619315.1. Lineage (NCBI taxonomy): Eukaryota > Viridiplantae > Streptophyta > Magnoliopsida > Piperales > Piperaceae > Piper > Piper longum. The sequence continues at coordinate 5,499 of JAVDBV010085461.1, read as the reverse complement.
CTCCGCCAACACATAACCAAATTCCAATCACGGAACATATTCGAGTGAACATAATAAACCCTAACAGCAGCAAGCCAATACCATATCAAACTAAGAAAATATTCACCAACAAACCACGCATGCAAACTCTACACGCAACCAATCCAAACTACTACAAAACAAGAAGCACACCACAATCAACTCTACCATCATACAAGTATAAAATTCACCCCTAAGGCCAGCAAATCAATACCACCCCATCAAACAAGTATAAAACTCACCAACAAAACTAGACACCAAAAAACCCACTCCGTCAACACATAATCCACTACAACATGAAAGAAAACGATGGGGGGGGAAGGAAATGGGGGCGGGGGCTTTTACAGCGATGGCGTCGCGTTAGCGCCAAGCGATGTTGTCGCCGCCGGCGAAGAAGACGAACACAGAAGAATCGGAAAGGGCTTTGCTGCGGTTGAAGAAGACGATTGGGGAAGCGACGGCTTGGGGGTTAAGCCAAGCTCGGCTTCATAACCAAAGAAACGAATACGAGAGTGAGAGAGGAATTTTTTTTATTTTATTTTTTAATTAATTTTTTTATGTGTGTGTAGATGGAACAATTTATTCACTGTTAATATCACACACACTCTCTCTCTCATTTTTTATATTATTTATGAAAAAATAATTGGGAAAGAGATTTTCCGACATAATAAAAAATAATTTTTTTCCTATATATACGAGTACCAAACAAGTAAAATTTTGAGAAGATATCTTTCTTGTATTTTTTTTAATATCCTTTTTCACAATTAAAATGACACCTTAAGTTTAAGTTCGCTCATTATAGGCTTAGGGCAATTCAAAAAAATTAGAGGGCTACTTCTTTGTCGATGGTCTTCTAAAGAAAAAAATAATTAATTATGTTAAGAGACTTATAACTATCTCGTATATTAGCTATCTTCCAATCTCAATGTTAAGGTGGAATTATATTATAGGTGTATAACATTAATTCAGTCTCTAGGCAGCATCTATCTAGTAATTAATTTTTTTTAGGCCATAGGTATTTTTAATAGGCCCCTAATAGCCAGCTTCTATGTAGCCATTTTCCTATAACAATATCCTCTAAGGGATGGCTAATCCAAAATATTGAACAACATAGTTTGATTTTGGAAAAATACCGTCATTATGGGAATGGATTGGTTGTAGAAAAACTATTGAGATATGGTATGCTATAAGAGTCATACTCTTAGGTGAGCTAGGACATGAGTGGAAGCTCTCAATACAATTTCTTAGGTTACTATGTTAGAAAATAAACTCTATAAACTTTATCGTCTTCATATTAAATCATCAAGAGAAATAAACTAAATAAAATAAAATAGCGGAAGCATACATGAAGCCATAAAGAAGTTAGAGTCTTGACCACTTAGGTTTTGGATCTTCCAAATTCAAGACTAGTTTTCTAAACTAGAGTTCTCGACAATAGGATATCAGAACGAAAACCAGATATGAATTTGGGGACCATAACCTCCTTATTTATAGCCTGAGTTTCATAATTTTAATTCCACCCATCACAAAAGAGAAATTACGAAAAATGGTATCTACACATTGAATTCCACGCTTTTCTCATTGAATTCCACACCTTAATTTATGGCTCATAACTCTTAACTTTAGTAGATCAATTTAATTTAGTCAACCTTATAATAATAACATATGATATAATTCCTCATTCGTGTATATATTTATGTCTAATTTCCAACAATCTCTCACTTGGACTTAATATATACACAAAATAATTGTACAACTTTATGAGATCCAAACATATGTCATTATTCCAAAATAACAATCTCGTCCATTAATAAATGTCAATATAGGATCAAGGCGATTTTCGTCACATTGAGCGTAACTAAACCTTCCATTGTCACGTACACCAACATAATCAAATGACATAGATCAAGTCTGGATGTGTAGCATGAAAATTTCATGTAATTTGATCTGAAATGCCTATTTTCAACTGGTCCAACCTTATGAGATCACCAAAATACCAAAACAGAGTGAACCTTAAAAATACAAACTCCCACTAAAGTAATATATCATCAAATGATACAATACCCAGATGAGCAACATGCTCATGAAAGACCTTGGGTAGTAAACTTTAGTAAGCGGATCCGCAATCATGGAGTTTGTTCCAATATGTTCTATTGATACTTGACCACTCTGAACTCTTTCTTTCACAACAAGAAACTTGATCTCTATATATTTTGATTTAGATGAGTTTCTGTTGTTGTTTGAATATGACACTGCAGACTGATTGTCACAAGATATCTTAAGTAATCTTTCAATATTATCAACAACTCGCAGCCCTGTGACAAAATTCCGCAACCATATTCCATGATTGGATGCCTCATAACAAGCTATAAATTCAGCTGTTGTAGTGGAAGAAGCTATAAGTATCTGCTTAGCACTTTTCCAAGAAATAGCTCCTCCAACAAGTAGGTAGATATAGCCAGAAGTTGATCGACGACTGTCTTGACATCCAGCAAAATCGGAATTAGAATACCCAATGATCTCAAGTTAATCTGATTTCCGATATGTAAGCATGTAATGTTTTATTTTCTGAAGATACTTCATGACTCTTTTGGCTGCTATCGAGTGATCCAATCCTGGATTACTTAGTTATCTGCCCAACATTCCAACAATATACGCAATATCTAGACGCGTACATACTTGAGCATACATAAGACTTCCCACTGCTGACGCATAGGGAATCTTTTACATTTCTTATTCTTCTATATCATTTTGGGGCATTGATTGAGACTGAATTTGTCTCCTTTAGAAACAGGGGTATCTCCTGGTTTACAATTTTGCATGCCAAATCTTTTAAGCACATTTTCTATATATGTCTTTTGTGATAATCCAAGTATACATCGATCGCGATTCCGATGTATTTGAATTCCTAATACAAAAGACTCATTTCCAAGATCTTTCATTTCAAATTTCTTTGACAAAAAGCTCTTGGTTTCATGCAAAAAATCTATATTAGTACTGGCAAGTAATATATCATCAACATATAAAACCAGGAAAATATACTTACTCCCACTGAACTTATGGTATATACAATCATCAATCACATTCATCTTAAAACCAAACGAGAGAATCATTTGATGAAATTTGTGATACCATTGACGAGAAGCTTGTTTAAATCCATAGATGGATTTCTTTAATTTGCAAACCATCTTTTGTGGATCTCCTAATATAAAATTTTCTGGTTGCACCGTATAAATTGTTTCATCAATGTCACCATTTAGAAAAACAGTCTTTATATCCATCTGATGTAACTCAAGATCAAAATGTGCCACTAATTTCATAATTATTCTGAATGAGTCTTTCGATGAAACTAGAGAGAAAGTCTCATTATAGTCAATGCATTCCTTTTGAGTAAAGTATTTCGCAACAAGACGAGCCTTATATCTTTCTATATTACCCTTCGAATCCCTTTTGGTTTTAAATATTCATTTGCAACTAATAGGTTTCGTACCTTCAGGCAATGAGACAAGATCCCAAATGTCATTAGTTTTCATGGACTTCATCTCTTCATTCATGGCATCAATCCACTTTTGAGAATTAGAATTTTTCATAACTTGATGAAAGTTGATTGGATCATCTTTCATCATTGCATTGTTATCCTTATGTTCTTAGAGAAAGATAATATAATCATGTGGAATTACTTTTCTTCTTTCTCTTGTGGATCTCCTCAATGGCAATTGCTCTTGAGGTTGTTGAGTTTGTCCTTCAGTTATAAGTTGAGAAGGGAGATTCTCGACAAAGTCTTTAACCTTATTTCCCCCTTCAAACCCAATATCCTCAAAGAATTGGGCATTTCCCGTCTCAAAAAATGACCTCATTATGGGATCATAAAACTTATACCCTCTAGACCGTTCAGAGTACCCAACAAAATAACTGCTTACAGTTCTTGAGTCCAATTTCCTTTTATTTGGCCTATAAGGCCTTGCTTCAGCTGGACAACCCCAAATGCGTAAATGCATAATACTGGGCCTTTTCGGTCCATAATTCATAAGGGGTCTTAACTGTTGTTTTTGTTGGTACCCTATTAAGAAAATATATTGTCGTCTTTAGTGCCTCACCCCAGAGTAAATCAGGTAAAGTAGTATGAGCAATCACCATTCATACTAGGAGTACCTGGCATTGTGTATTGCGGGACGATTCCACACTCTTCTAGAAATTTGGCAAATGGTCCTGGACGTTGTACACCTGATCCATCATATCTGCCATAGTATTCACCACCACGATCAGATATGATAGCCTTAATAGTTTTGTCAAGTTGGTTCTCAACTTCATCTTTATATGCCTTAAATGCGTCCAATACTTGAGACTTCTCATGAATGAGATAAAGGTAACCATAATGAGAATAATCGTCTATGAACGTAATAAAATATTATTGACCATTCCAAGAAGCCGTAGGGAAGGGCCCACAAATATCCGTCTGTATTAGTTCTAAGACGTTTGAAAATCTATTGGCACCTAATCTCCTTATATTTATTTGTTTTCCCTTAATCCACCCAATACAGATGTGAAAATTTGCAAAATTAAGAGAATCAAGAATTCCATCTGACATAAGTCGTACAATTCTTTATTTAGAAATGTGTCCTAAACGCTTATGCCATAGTAAAGCAAAATTCTCATTTGTTAATTTTCTTTTCGTACCACACAGTTCCACATGTAAGGTTTCATTAAAAGATGCAATAGTATCAAGTAAATATAGATTATTATAAAAGGACAAGGAACCGGTACCCACAATATTTGAATTTAGAAAAAGACTAAACTTATTATTTCTAAATGAACAAGAGTAACCAGATTTGTCCAATATAGAAATAGAAACTAAATTTCGTCTAAAAGACGGTACTATATATGTCTCTTTCAAATCCAAATAAAATCTTGTCTGCAATAATAATCTAAAAATCCCTATTGCTTCAACTATAACTGATTTACCATCACCCATATAGATGAATCTTTCAGCATCATTTAGCTTTCTGTAACTCAGGCAACCCTGCATTGACACACTTATGTGAGTAGTGGCACCTTAATCTAGCCACCAAGTGTGTATTGGTACTGAAACTAGATTAACCTCAGAACAAACAAAATTAAGAAATGAACCTTTCTTTACACGCCAGGTGTGATACTTAGTGCATTCCTTCTTCATATGTGTAAAACCCGTGATTCGAGTCAAAGGTTTTATAGTTGTTAGCCGATCGGTTCAGCCGTCGAATCGAGTTGAGGGTATTTCAGAACACGTGTACCGAGCCGATGCCAGTCGCGTGTATGAGGTATGAGGGGTAATGTGTAGCAAGGATGTGATGATAATGAGATGAATGAGCAGAGAATGAGTTATCAGAATGCATGAGAGCATACAGTTGACGATTTTAGATTTTTTTCATTAGTGACCGTAGAAATAGTTTTAGGCCGTTTACCGCGTTAGGACGCGTTATGGGTAATTTTGGTTGGGTTATT
>JAVDBV010085455.1:10074-56192 GCA_032619315.1 Piper longum | reverse complement strand
GGTGTTGTGCTATGTGTTGTTTAAGTATTGTATTATGTTATGTATGTTGGGGATAATCCCTTATGTTTCTCGATGTACCATTGTATATGACTCATGCCCAAGTTTGTATGATGTATGACGTTATGCGTAGCTCTTATGATTTGGTGGTGTGATAGTGCTAGTGTTATTATTTATATTAATTATTTAACTAATTGCCTCTGCAGGATGATGAACTTTGTAGTATACTACTAACATTTGTCTGAAGGGTGTGCTTAAACCACAGAGTCGTGGAATTGACGAGGAGCAATATCAGGTACACTAAACCCTTATAGATGCAGCTGTGTGTAGTTGTAGAAGAAATGTGGATTTGATGAGCTAACAGTCCATACCATTCAAAGAGTCCACTAGCATTTTAAGAATGTCCTTTGTTTACCTTTTGCTTTGTGCTAAGGGTATGTGGAAGGCCTTTGTAGTGTTTCAACTTTATGACATGGTTAAGAAATACATTATGTAACAACAACTCAAAATCTAAGTAGGAAGAATATGGATCATACATGGATGAATAACACCACTCTTACTTGTAACCATGGTGCCCTTTTACACAATAAAAGTGCTCATTGCATTTCTTTAAAGTCTTCACTCTTAATTAGAGTTGAGGTGTGCCTCTCTTGCATACTTGGAGTATCATGTTGTTAAAACTTTTCCTTGGCTTATGGTATGCATGGATGTTTACGTATGACACTCTACCTCGATTTTCTATCTTAAGCCTCTTTGAGGGTTAAGACTAGCTTCTACATAATTAGTTTGATTTAGTAGTTCAACAAATATCTTGATTCTATCCCAAGAGTGATGAATATTAGACCCGCTATGTCTAATATCTCGATTCAGACCAGCGTTGGGCTGAACTGGGTACACACCTTTGGAGCTTACAATCTTCAAGCTACACATTCTCCGGCCACCTTCTTTCCTTAAGATGCTTCCACACGCAATCCTACGCCTTGGGAGCTTACAACCAGTTGAAGCACGCTTGAGCAGCCTCACACAATCAAGACCTCTCTTAGTTTGCACAACAAACACTTAAGAATACAAGCTAATAGGTAAAACCACTCCTAACACAAGTTTGAACTTCTTAATTTGCACTAATAGAGTTTAGAATTTACAATGATAGTAAGAGGTGTTTAAAATACACTTTCCAAGGCCGTCTTAATAGGTTTTTATCATCTCTCCCAAAATATTAGTCGTTGGGGTTTGAACCCTCTTTTTTATTTCTTCTAATGACTAATTTCAACAATTTTTCTATAACAATTTGCTTGTAAACGAACGACTAAACGCTAGCAAATGGTAACTTTTAACTAGCCATCGCCTTCCAAAGCATGACCAAAGTTTCTTCAACTTCGGATTCTCAATACCACATTAGCCCTAGGGTTCCCAAACCCGTCTTTGACTACCGAACGATCTCCCTAAACTTCACCAAACTTTTGTGAGCTTTGGATCTCTATAATAGGTTTTCAAAGTATCGCCAAAGGTTCCAACATGCACTTCGGTAGCCGAATGCACAACCAAAGGTTTGCCAATCGTCTAGCGCTTCTCGACTTTTCACTGAGGCCTAGATCTTCGATTACAAAACCTCTGACCGAAAGTCAGTTGAAGGTAAAAACCCTATGTTCCTCTCATGTCTTTAGTTGCAGAAGTCCTGACCAAAGTGTAGTCAAAGTCTTCACTAGTTCAATACATCATTTGATTCTTCAATTTTCAAGTTTCATTTGGTTGTTTGGCATGCTTCCTTATTAGTATTTATTGGCTCTTATGCTTGTATTCCATGTAGTTGTTTGCGACTTGTTGGATTTTTTTTTAACAGTATGTGTCATTTATGTTGAATTATTTTAATTTCATAACCATATTTTATGAACAAAAATATCAAGATACTTTATTCAGCATATAAAAGTGATGTTAAAAAACTCTCGGAGAATAAGATGGGAAGCGTTTATCTAGATTGCCCAAAGTCCTGCACGATATTTATTAATAAAATACATTACTAACATAAAAAATTAATTCTAAAAAATATCACTAATTATTATTTTAAATAAAATTAGTGAACATATATTTATCGTTAACAAAAAAATATTTGTTGTTAGAAGAATAGTTGTATACAAATATTAAAGTAATTTCAATTTTGTACTGAAAGTGATAATCCTAATAAGTAGGTATTAATAAGTTAAAAAATTCCATTTGAGTTAAAATTTAGTAATTAAATAGAACTTATTGTTCTTAAAATTTTAATTTAGATAAAAATATATTCAAATTTTTTAATAATAAATAAAAATCTAAAAATTAAGCATATATTATCAAGTAACAATTTTTAATTTGAGTGATATAATTATAAATAAGTACACACTTAAACTTACCAAATTTTTTAAACCTAATTTGGTTAGAATCATGCTCCAATATTTTCTTAATAATAAATAATAACAACAATAATAATAATAATTTTAAATTAAGCAAATATTGATGGGCCTTAGAATTATTTTGGGTTAAAAACAACCACAATGCAAAGAAGGCTAAATGCAAAGAGCGCTAAAAAACTAGTATTTCAATCCACAGGAGATCTATAAAACAAGTATAAACAATATTTATTAACCAATAACATAGAATACCATCAACCCCTTTATATTAAAGGGGCAGATTTTTTTTCACTCTTATTGAGTTGCCTTCCTTTGTTGTGGTTGATCTAGCCCCACAATAGTTTTATTAGTTTTTTAGTACTTACTTAATTTAAAACTATTATTATTATTATTATTAAGAAAACATTAGACTATTATCAAAGTTTATAAGTTTAAAAATATTAATAAATTTTAATATATTTATAATTATACTATCAAATTAAAATGTTACTTAATAATATATACTTAATTTATATTTTTACATGTTATATATATAGTTATTTATTTACATATTGATATTTATTTTTAAAAATAGTTGTATACTTCTAATTGAATAAAAAATCTTTTTAAAAATAAATTATATTTAGTTATTAAAATTTTATACTTATTAAAGTAAAATAACTTTTAATATTTATATACAACTACATTTTTTATTAAAATTAAGTAAATATTCGTTATTTTTATCTAAAAATAATATATTAATAATTTTAAAATTATTTTTAAATGTTCTTAATACATATTATGAGGCAAGTTTTTCACTAGAATCGCTCCAAATACGCAGAGATCATATTCAGAAGAACCGGAAAGCCCATCCCACATCACTAGCTTTTTTCCCTTCTCCCTCTCCGTTTCCTTTTTTGTTTTTGGCTCTTTATTTCTTCTCTTATTTCTTTAGCGGAATCGGTCCAGCTACGACACAATTTTTTCTCCCAAAAAATTTCACCACCTTCGCTTCCGGCTTCCCACAAAGCCACCGCCATTTGCATTATCTTGCCTCACGTCACATCATGTTTTTTTTTCACGCGTTATGATATTTGATAATAAGGCTTTATTAGTTAGTTCAAGAAAATTGCGACTAAACTTAAACTATAATAGCCAATCTTACATTCCTTCATAACAAAGATCAAGTATACAAACTTTAGTAAGTACAAAAAAAAATTCATAAACACGCAAGGACATAGTAAAGTAGCACCTTATTATGAGGATAAAATATATACATAGATTATCCTGTCATATAGCCCTGACAACAAACATCAAGTTAGCGCAAGTAGGAACAATCGGGTCATTCGAAAAACAATTAGTAATTACCAAAACACTGAGAGGCAATTAAACTGCCCAGCGCTAAATACATTTCATATTCATGTACCCTTAAAACTATACCGTACATTCACAACCCCACTCTTACACAACAACACAAAAGAAACTTATGACCTAAACTAAAAAAGCTCCCACCAGTTCCCATGCCGGTATGTCTCTAAGCCCACAAAAATGTATATATATAAAAAATAATAATGAATGAATATGACTGAGAAACAAAAACTTAAAAGAAAAGAAAAAATTTACAAGCAAATCAAATTATACAACAGCAGCAAAAACTAATCTAGCAACACAGCCCTTACTATCAAGGATGGCTTACCAGGTTCAGTACTTGTTCAACCAAATGGTGATGGAACAGGGCCAGGGCCAGCCACCGCATCAGATCGTTTAATGCTTCCCATACCACATGTAGTGCATCCAGGCGTAGTAACTGCAGAGAACTTCGCTCCACAAAGGTCACAGACATCATACCCAATTGTAGATAAGCGACTCAAAGTAGCAGCACAGAACTGGGAGGGATCTTCCATTGGATCAATGGACTTATTCGTCAAGCCTCTTTGTACACACATGTCAATTAAGCTTCTTAATTCATCTTGCTTATTTGGGGGAGCCTTTGACAGAAGCAGATCAAGCATTTGCTTAGCATAGGCATAGTTCTGGACTTCAATGTTGCGTTTTATAGCAGTTCGTATACAGCTCATGCGATGCTTTGCTTGGAGAGGCAAGGAACCCAGATGACGTGCCAACCTTGCCATTTCATCCTTGGCACTGATTGCACTAGGTCCATGCACTCTCTGGAGACGACTAATTTCCTGTAATAGAGAAAATTTTGGTACTTAAATGGCTGCTTCAAATAACGAAACAATTACTGAGGGAACAACAGAAAATAACCAAATAACACTGTTAATTTACGCTATCAGCTACAAAGAGGAAGACACTCATACAACACATTAGGGAAAACCTAATTTAACAACTGACTCACACAAATTACTTCATTGTTTAGGACATACTTAACATGACAGAGCAAACAATTTGCATTCAATCTACAGACATTCTCACAGTAACTCCCCTTTCCTTTATTCATTTGTCTATATTCATCCCCCAAAATTAATGATCCAAGAATTGGCATATTGCATGTAAGATGATCTATATTTCTCCATAGCAATCCCATAAATGTAACAAGATGAAGTAACAATGAACTTCGATATACAATTTTTTATATTGTGCCTATAAATGTGTCGTGTGCATCCCGGGCACCTCTCCGTACCATCTGGTGTCAATTCAAACGGGGGGCATATCACTTTTCCATCTCCATTTGCTGTTTTACACCAGCAAATTACATGTGTCAAGATAAGAACCTGGCAACACAATCCACCTTTCCCAGCATGTTTTGTGTTCCCGACAACAAATAGTTGGGATAAATGTAGAAAATGATGATTACAATGAAGACAATATACCCTGCACAGTACCCACTCTTAAGTCTTAATGTGAAAATTTTAAAATAAAATTTATTGTTAATGAACATTTTCTGTAATCTGAGCACCCTAAACAGCTGTAATTGAAATCCTTTGCAAACTGACACAAGAAAGCTAGAAGAATCCTGTCCAATTTTAGAAGAATCTTGTACTTTGGCATCCTTAAACAATTCTATCAAATCTAACAGCTCAGTTCCAATTTAGTTGAATTCATCATGTGGCATACAGCTTTTTAAAGACTAAAAGGCCAATCAGTTCAATCCATCCACCTCTGTAACTGCGCTGACGAACGTGAAGAACACCCAATTCAATATATATCCACCAGAAAAACTAGACTCAAGCACTCATTATATGCTAACTTCTATGAGAACTAAAAATACAGAGGGAAATGTACCTGGAGTAAAGCTACTGCTATCTTGTATTGTGCACAAATGGTGGCTTGAGCTCTGACATCAGTTCCTCGAGATTGATCCTTCGCTAAAGCTAGGAAAGATTCATCCAAACAGGATAATGCATCAGTTAGCTGGTTCTGCTCAAGATGTGCAAGTGCAATCTTGAAGCATATAGATGCAGCGGCTCCACGAGGAACCTGCAGATTTCCAAATGAAAACAAATTCCAAGGTGAAGTATAGATCAAGATATAATGTAAGAAAAAAGAAAAAAATCTTCCCCCACTTTTACTTATGTCATCACTAAAACTCAGCTAAACGAAGTTAATGATGTAAAGCGGACTTTATTTGGCATCTGAAGCAAAGTTTGCAATTTTATAGATACCGTTAATGTATTATATTTTTTCCATGTTAGTACTTAGTATTTTATGTTGATTGTTATAAAAATTGGATTGACTTGATTATTAATTTGTATTTAATTATTATTATGAATTATTAAAAATATATCTTTGTTAATTAGAATCAATTAGTTAGTGATTTAAATTGATTATTAAATTAGTGTGATTGACTAGATTATCATTTTTTTTGGAATAGTAATATGCAAATTGAACTATTATTGGATATACTGTTAATAATCTAATGATAGTTGATTATATTTATTATATGCAAGTTTTTAATTAGTAAAATATGTTCACAAACGAGAGTTGGAAACACGATGACTTGTAATATATTTAACTAATGTGTGTTTATGCGTGTAATATTATTGAAATGATTTTGTCTATCTATATTAAATGTTTATAATTATATTTTACTTCTATCAGTAAATTCCAAAAATTTCTGATATTTCTCCAAAATCTCTCTAAGAAGAATGGCCGACACGACACCGATATCCGAGATGGAAACCTTGGTCTGAAGTGGTGATATGTTAAAGTGCAAAAACAGAATAGGAAGAGGGGAGGCAAGGCAGAGACGGTGAGGATGTTGTCGTGAGCAACAGATGAAGCTCTGGACACCAATCAGCAGCAGCAGATAATCCCAAGTGAGAAGGACCTGCTTTGAGTCTTTGGCATCCAAGGGGCATAACAAGCCCATAAGAATCTTCTGCCAAGTGTCCACGTTCATCTGCCAGTCAAGTCTAACGATCTCAACTCACCAAGTTCCAGTTTCCTCCATCCTTAAGTCTGTTGTTTGTGTTTTATACAAGTTTACCCAAATTTGTAATTTAGCCAGGATATTGCTTCATTTTAATTCTATTGTTTTGAAAGGGCAATGACTATATTGCCCAATAAATAAGATTTCTCCGTATACACAGACACCCATGACTCCACCCACCAAGCAATAACCTTTTTCTTCTTCCCCACCAGACAAAGTTAAAACAATTCATCATTAAGTAATATTAAGAAAATGGAAAATGAATATTTAGGTCTTTCTACTACATATGCAAGCAAAGAACGATTAAAGAAAAAAGGTTAAAAGAAGTTACTTGGCCAGGGCGCACAACCACTGGGGCTGGCGTGGTTGTCTTCGAGGCATCAGTCCCTGCGTTTGGCACTAGAGTTTCAAGGGCAGCAAGATCCATAGGTTTTGAAGTAGCAGCAATTGGAACAGCTTGTGACGGAACCTGAGCAGCAGTCTGTGGAGGAATCCCACCATCTGATAATCCAATTGATTCAAGAGATATAGCCGGCTGTTTCAAAACTTGAGGATGGACTCCACCATCTGGAAAACCCACGTCTTTTGCTGCAATTGATTGATTGGAAGATATCTGGCTTCCATTGTTAACTTGCAGAGTTGGATCTGATCTACCAAGGAAGGTTCCAGCAGGAGACAAAGAAGCTGCAACCTGGAGAGACGATATGGTGTTCTGGAAAAAGTCTTCTGGTATGGGCCCTGCAGTCACTCCTGCTCCCACAACCATAGGAGGGATCTGTGTGCTTGGCGGAACAGCCAAGGAATCAGTTCCAAACAAATCACCAGCAGCAACAGATATCTCAGAGCTGTTCATCATCACAGAAGTAGCAGTTGTAGCTGTAGCTGGTAGTGCCAAAACTGATGAGAGATCTTGACTTTCAGCAGATAAAGATTTGGTTCGCATGGGAGGACCCAGCCCATCACCCAATTTGAATTGTTTGGTAGCCTCTTTTATTTTATCGACATCTACTGTCGATGAAGAAACAGGTTTTATTCTTATGACTATCTTTGAAACCTTTCCTGCCCCTTCCTCCTCGCTGCTGCTACCATCAACTCCACCATATGATGATTTCTTAAACTCTTCTTCAGTCTTTGCTTGTTCATCTTCTGAAGACTTTCCTGTTGTTGATTTAGACAAGGCACCCAAGCCCGTAGGCAAGACATTTTGCGAATCTCCACCAATTAATCCGTTAACTTTTGGCCCAGATATTAACAAACCATTTGACTTATTTTCACCTGTAATTGCCTTTACTAAACTATCATCTCTTACTTCAATTACGTTGCCCCTTCCTTTAATTGCACCTAGATATACACCAATGTGATCTGTAACAACAGAAGGTATAGTTCCCTCACTAGTCTTCATATATGGCATGACCTCTCCTGCTAATTCCCATTTAGGACTATCTTTCAACTCAATATGTGTCTTTATATCCCAGTTTCCACCACCCCATTCAGGCCCCTTAGGAACCATGCTTTCAGCAGCAAAGTTGGCAAAAATGCCTTGTGTCCATCCAGTAGAGCGGACCCTAAGAATTCTTTCACAATATCGCCTCATTTCAGAATCAATAGCAGCATCTTCTAGCTTTTGAGCTAGTCGTCGCATAGAACTTGGGTTAAGATGGCATATAAACAAATCAAGCATACTCTCAAAATCCGAAATAACTTCAAAAGTTTCTTTTGCACTATCAAATTGGCCATACCTGAAAATAAACCCCAAAAGAAAACATGATTCAGATTGCTTGGGGAAAAACAATGATTCAGGTACAAAACGAGTAGGAAACTTCAACAAGAACAAGAGAACACAAACATGCAGAGCACATAACATATATATCAGGTTTCTTTTGCTACATTGGTAACACACACTTCTGTGACAATACGTTGTCCAAGCATTGGATCATACTCACAATGATTAGTCAACAACAAGACAACATTAAGGCAGAATGATTGTTCAAAAAGATGTATATAATATTACCAAAAAGGTAAATTATATTTCATATCTTTACACAAATCTAATACAAAATACAAACCATGGGAAACAGTACTTGCAAGTGTTCCAAGATACTGAAAAATACAAATTAAATTCACAGTCAGTGACTCAATACACGATAAAAACAAAAACCAAGATATTCAATAGTTATGCTGTAAATAGAGGGGAACACTTAATATACAGATCTCCATCTAAATAGCCACTTCCCTCTAGCCTTCTTATATCATCTTGGAAGAAAAAAAACCTAACAAAATATCTCCTATCAGAATCAAAGGCCAAAAATTTTATTTGGCACATATATTGTGCCATATATCAACCAGTACACATCATACTGACAGGAGGTTGAAAGTGTGGAAGAAAATTAGATCAGAATGCACTTTTACCATACTGAAGCCTTTTATTTTCTTAATGTATTGCATATAATGAAGAAGCCGAAAGAATATGTGCATACTTTATACAAGCATATCCCAACTGGCGGAAGCGATGAAACAAAAGAGAAGTAGGAGGGCATTGGGGATAGTCTCTGGAACGGAGAGACTCATCCTTCAGTATAGATAAAGCCGTTGAAAACCTAAGGGCTTTGATTGCGTATATGCATCGCATTACCTACAATGTTATAGATGAATAACCATTAAAAACACAATATGCAGGAAATGATATCAAACACCATAATTCTCACCTGCGTAAACTGTGGCCCAGCTTGGGATAATGACACTGCTAGATCCCCACACACAGGAGAACCTTTGGCAAGAATATCGAGCGACCTTGGGGTAATGCGCAGACTATCAAACCTTCAACACAAAAAGGTTATGAAATTAGCTCTTGGCAACTAATAAGACAGCTAACTGATCTAGAAGACAGATTGCCCTTCCCTTATCAGACGCACAACCAAGACAGATTTCACAAGCATGTGCAGGAGAGGAAGCAGCGCATAATTTAAATAAGAATAAAGCAAACTTCTTTTTCTAAGTACTATTTGCAAATAAAAATAACTATTTCAGACTCCTCACTACAAATTATGAAAAAAAACCCTCACAAATCACGTCAATAAATGATTTCTCAGATGAGTAATGGTAAAAAGCAACTCCAAAAATGCTTGTGAATTGCCGGTACCACACCCAATTAAAATAGGAGGGCTGGCAGCAGGAATGGCATCTGGCCATCAAAACTTTTCTATTTGTAATTGTGTGGGTACTCGTTTAAAATCCATGTCCATGACACCTTGTTAGTATCCGGTGGAAAAGGTAGTCATATGGTTATGTAACTAAACCTTGAAGTTATCTGATAAAGAGTCTCTGAAAGATCAATTTTCTGCTCAAAGTACTGTTGCATAGTAGCAAATCCAATGAGAAGAGGCTCAAGAAGCCCTACAAGACAGCTTCTTATCTCAACTCCTTTCTTCTGCCTGGGAATAATATCAGTTGGGTCAGCAAGCAGTACCCTATCATTTAACACCCCAAGTAGAACTGCATCAATAAGTACAAGTATTATTAATTGCAGACAAAAATTTATATAGTATATAACTACAATATACTACAAAATTGCAGAAGTAAATTTATACTATGAGCAGAAACTACTCAACCAAGCTAGCAAATAAACTGACAAAAACATTGTAGCAAACAAATAAGAATATAAATAAATATTCTTGGAAAAGATAAATTTTATCTTGCGTTTGTAATTTAACATAACATTTTCATAAAGAACGAACAAGTTAAGATATAGAGTGGACAGACATTCCAAGGAAAAAGGAAAGATGATAAGGAGATACTGTACTTTGTGATGAATAGAATGCATAAAATGACATTAAAATCAATTCTACAATCAATCAATATAATTCATGCCACACACAGAAGAAACAAGATCCATACATTTTTGTTAGGTTCATATCACGATTCAATTTAAGTATATGAACAGAAGGTACATGGTAAGTCATGGTCTAAAAGGACACAGAATTGGTGCTGTATTTTTTCAGTTGAAGAGTTCATTCCAATGGGCATTTTTCAAGGTAGAGACTACAGCCATTAGAAAAAGATGTAAAGTTGATGATGCTACCTTATGAATAATAAAAACAGATCTCAAATATTTCTTTCCTATGTTTATGGCAGCAATTGTCATTTTGGCCTCTCAAAATTAGGCTCCTATCCACACATGTAAATACTGTTATTCACCTTTCTCTAACCACTTCTAAAACCATTCGCATGCATCTCATGCACATGAACATTATAAACAGTTACATAATGGTAATCATCTTTTTTTTGATCACCTAATATTCAGTTTTCCAGTTACAGAAATAGACAAAAGTATGACTTTCTTCCAAAAAAAATCAATTTATCAAAGCTGCAAAGATGGAAAATACCCCTTCTGTCTATCAGAAAATTTTCATTCTAAAATACTAAGCATACTCTTAAGATAAAGAAACAAACTTACCAGCATTTGGCATGCTAATAGAAAGAATGGTCCGAACTTTGTTGTCCCATCCAAGTACACAGACAGCAGCAGAACTTGAAAATAAAAGGGCAGGTCCAACCCATAAAAGAGATCTATAGTATTAACATGTTAAGGTTTGAGCTGGCAAGAAAAAAAGACGGCATAAACAAGAAGAGAGCATCTGTGAATTATGAATTATTAAAAGGATGTGTTTTATATTTGCAAAGCATATCGAAGGATATTGCAGGCAACCCTTTGTCGATTTTGGCGGAACTGCTGGATAAAATATCCAAATCCGCAGATACAATTAGCACTCTATGACTCGTCAGTATCCCTGCCACATGACCTCTTAACGTTTCTTGCCAGTGGATCTGTCCAAAATATTGTGTAAGAATCTCAAGCGTGCATGCTCCAAAAATATCTTTGTCAAATATATATCTACACAAAGAAAACAAATTACCACCTGAAGAACTATTTCGTTTACTTTCAACTTGATAGACTTCTTTCCCTCAGTCTTTGTCGAAATATATTGGCCATCACTGCTTGAAAGCCGATATCCTTGGACAAGTTTGGCCAATCCAATATGGCTTCCATGACAAGCGTAAAGGATTGTTGACTCTACACGAACATGACCATGGCAAGAAAACAAGAGATTATATTCTCATTCAAGTAGTACATAAAAAACACATATTTTTCAATAAAAAAAAAAAACTGAAGGCTAACTTATTCACAAGCCAAACCCATGATCTTTTTTAACCTATAAAACCACCACGACTACAATTCCAAAGCAGCTCATGGACTAGGCTACAAAAATTGATGTTAAGAAAAAACTTGCTAAATTACAGTTTGATCATTCAGTTTGCCTTGTTAACCCACCTATAGGAGAAGAAAATATGCAATCAACTGCAGTCTCAAACGTAAATGCCAAAAGGCTGCTATCTGAAACAGCTTTTGTCTCAGAAAATGAATTAGGATCTAATGCTCCATTACTGCCAACAGCTTCTTGAGGAACCCCTGAAGGCAGTATATGCAGCATGATGTTTGTCTTGTCATCATCAAGAACCGCAAATTGGTTTTCATTAGGACCTATGAATGCCACATCTCGCCCTGCACATTAAAATTGCTCAAATATGTGGCAAGTGGCATAGAAAGTCATCTAATATACAACTTTTTGACAGGGAAACCTTTAATTTTGTTCTCTTTATTGCTGACAGCATGAGCATCTGTTTGCTCACGATAGACGACAACCTCATTGTAAGTGGATCCAAAGCCAAAAACTACGAGAAAAATATTTTGCTTTGAACTGTAAAGAATCCTTTTCGGCTGGCATTCAATGTTTGCAGGAATCTGAAAAAGACTTTTCAAATTATAATTAAACAAGAAACAGAAAAGTGCTACCCAAAGAAAATTAAAAACCATTCACACCAAAATAGAAATATTCATCATTACCCCTGAATAGAGCTTCTTGTATACGTTATCAACCCCTGAGCACAAACTGTATGACATAAGGTTGACACCATCAATATAAAATGCCCTAACTGGATAAGTAAGGACCCGATTCTCTTTGTTAAAAAAGTTTAACTCCAAATGAAATGCCTGAAATACATACAAACAGAACATTACAGAAACACAAACCTAAGTGAACTTCAAATATAAAATAAATGATAAAACTAACCTGACAGACTGGAACGTCACTCAGCTTATGGTGAACATTCGATATAGTGATGAGAGGGATTCTAGAAATTGGACCACTCTTGGCATGTCCTTCCATGAAATGCTATGTACATAAGAACATAAATGGAAGATAAGCAGCCAAGCCTTGTTCACGTATAGAATATCAACGATCAAAGTAGAGCAAAAATCAATACAATTTATGACTAATAGTTTATTAAAGAAAAAAACAATAAGCTACCAACAGCAACGTTAATTAAAGGAAAAGAATCACATATCAACAGCAAAGCGGCAACACATTGCAATACAGGTTGACATCTCAGACATGTTTTTCCTTAACTCTGTTCTTGCATGTTCGCCCCAAAATTTACCAATTATTTGTAGTAAAGCATCAATATATGTACACTGTAAGCAAATTGGCAAATAATTGCAAAGATTTGTCAGCTAAGTTTGCAATAAGCAAAATAATAATAATAATAATAATAATAATAATAAACTACTACTATTACTACTACTACTACTACTACTAATAATAATAATAATAATAATAATAATAACAATAATAAATTTAAAATTTCTTTGAAAAACTGTATGCTTATCACTTTATGTATACAGAGAATATACCAAATGAATTGGTCTAGCTTATGGCCGAGTAACCTTTTGTGCCTTGTATTGTTCTTAGCTGATAGTATGTTCACTATCTAAACATGTTAACAAAACAAGTAAATCAGTTGTAGTAATGCATCAATATACGTACACTGTTAAGGAAAGCCTTCCGGGCAATATCTGACATTGTAAGCTGAGTAGCACTGCAGCATAAACAGACCAGCTTGTCAATAATGATTGACGAAAATATTCTACCAATAACAGTGACTATCACTAGTTTTTTAAGATATGTTTAATGAACAAAATAAGTTATTATAACCATATTAACCAACTAGACGTATTCAAATGCTAAAAGCATGCTCAAGATAATACGACCAGCCCCAAGAGAAGTCTCTGCATGAGTCTGAGGTATCCCGGCATACATGTGATTTCGTGATGGCCTATAGTATATCTAATATTTCTCACCCTTTCAACTGATGTTCTTGGAGTTGCGCTTGAAATTGATGATCAGCCAAAATCCCAGACGAACCTAAAGCTGAAAGCTTTTCCTTCAAACTCGAAGCTGTAATATAGGAGCAAAGATCAAAGAAAGCCAAAACACACAAATACATTACCAAAAAAAAGTAAAAAATGGGGAAAGGTCTATTATCTCATAAGTGGGTATATCTGTCTTCAGCTAAAAGGCATCATAGAACATACATATCCCAATCAAAACACGAAAGACAGTTGCTGAGAGGTAAGGAAAATTTCATTTGCAAAATGTTGGAAAAAGCCCACTCAAGTCAATACCACATTTGTGTGAGAAACCTTCGACTTTAAACCATAGATTTCTCCCCTGATCTCATATCCTCTATTCTTGTGACTCTTTCCAAAACAAGATCTCTCTCAGAATTAAAACAAGATTCATTATCTAACTGAGATTCTGAACACATGAAACAAAAATCTTGAACAGAAAATGCACTCTTCTCGATGAGATCTTGCCCTCTCCCATCCATCTTGAGACCTAGATCTCCAGAGGATGCAACCATGCCTCAAATATAACTCTTGATTTATAAAATAAATAGGAATGTAGAACCAATTTTGCAGACCATGAAAACAATGAATTAAAAGTCTTCCTAATGGTAAAGTATGAAGGGATCAACAGTAAAAAGTTGTTTTCTTCCATCTTGATACCTGTGGATCCTCTGGCAGTTTGTAGAACAGTAAAAAGTTGTTTTCTTCCTTCTCTTGTGTATGCTGCCCTATTATGTGATCTGTCTTCTGATAAATTCTGATTCAAACGGGTAACAGTTTTATATCCAATATTAAGTGATGGAGATAACCTTACTAAAACAATCATAAGCTGTGTAAAACACTTAACTGCAAAAATTAGAGCAGCCAAATTGAGTTTAGGGTGAGCAACAAAGCTTCGAATCTTCGGTAACATATACACGGCTTCTCCATCCTGAAGAGATAATATGCTGGTAATATCTATTGATTCAATAGCTGTCAAATCAATAGATAGACCACCAAAAAAATAATCAACAAACAAGCTACCTAAAGAATTTTATCAAATAAGGGCAGAACAACATACAAAAGTGCTATATCAATAATTTTTAGCAGTCCACAACTAAATATATAATTTTTCTTAACATATGACAAACATGAACATATTCTAGTTATTTAAAAATATGAAGCGGATGATTTCTGTATAGATCATCTTGCAATAAAAGCTTATCGACCATAAACAATCACAGATATAAAGGAGTAGATTCTCTCAATTCAATAATCATCTGGATAACACTAGAGACATAAGTGTCCCTATTGAGGACGCTGGAGGCCAATGTATGGAAGTGTTTTCATACACACTGCCCAATCCGCTAAACATATTTCTGCCCAATATATTCCCCCTGCTATTCAACAGTGTCTTTGCTGTGTCAAATTTTTCATGATCTAGCATCTGCGAACCACTAAATCTCCATATCCTTTTTTCCATTTACAACACAATGGCTTCTTATTTCTTTAATGTGGTTTCTTCTCACTCCCATATCTGTAGCTTCAGCTTTTTTTTTCTGCTCATTCTAAACTCTATCTGCCGGCCCTTGTGCATCTAGTATGGCCTCATTTTTCAATGAAAGCTAAACTCCCTCTCTTTAACAATCAGATCTCCCCAACCACTAATTAAAACATGAAATAGAAGAGAACCTTACATCTCAAAACTTAAGCACAACATAATATTGCATTGACTCACACTTCAATAATTTACATTTTACCATTCTTATCTGAAAATTATGTTCTGAAATGCTCTTAAGTACATGAATTATAGATGTACTTAAATTATGGTACCCAATGGACACATCAGACACGTGATGAAATCATAAACAATTATGTAAAGCATAATGCAGGAGAATTCAAGTTTTCTAAGAAGTGTCTGAATAGCCATTGGCATTAATGATGTCTCGGCAATCACTAGAGCACAGATCACTAGATAGCATCACATGAATTAAGCATTCGTCAAACCAAAATAGAACAGACATGTACAGGGCTAAAAGGACTTATATTAAAAAAAACATTAGAAAACAGAAGATTCAGCTAACCAGCAGGCTCAAAAAAGTTTGCTTGCGTAGACTGCCAATTTGGATTAGTTGGCAGATGAGTTTTCCAGACTTGAAGAGAGCCATCTTTTGAAACCGTTACAAGAACTCGTAGAGTAGGAATCCAGGAAATGCATGTAATTGGCTGTGATCCAACCTGAGTACTGAATAGAAACAAGCTAGATAAAAATGATTGATTCACAGAACAACACCAATCACCATCATAACAAGGCGACAAAAGAAATAAAGATAGAGAAACTTTTAGCCCTCACTGAGACTGCAGAAAATAAGCAATCACCGAATCAACTGTAAAACACTCAGCACAGACACCATCACTTTCCACATAGTTCAGACTTTGACAGCAAAAGAATTTTGTAACACAATTATTGCTTTCACATTTAAATTGATGACCTAGAATCTGATGACTTGCAACACTAGAAAGTTCCTTATAATTATTTACTTGAGTCTGCAATAAGTTTGAGTTTTATTAGTTGGTTTCCAAATTTATTTGGAGTCTTAGTTCTTGTCCTACTTGAAGAGTAAGTTCTCTTATAAGTTATATTAGGAGTATGATTTAATTAGGAATCTTATTGTATTTTCGGAATTATTGTTGGGCCTATTCCTAGTATTGTTCAAATTAGGACTTTAAGGTTTTTGCCCATAAATATTGGCTTCTCCAAACATTATAAGAGGAGGGTTTTTTGGTTATAATTGGAAGAATAATATTGATCAAGATCCAATTTACCATAATTTTCTCATGTTATTTACAGTTTTCTTAGGAGTAGATTAATTTAGCATCGCAACCTTGCATCAAAACCCCATGTAAAAATAAAGTGGCAATTTTATATTAATTGTCTAACCCAATACAATCATCAGGAGAGAAGAATCTGACAACAAATAACATATGCTTCAACAAAAATTGAAATAAAATTGACTTCGAAAAAATTTTAAAAAATATATATTATGGTTAGACTCCACTCAAGGGGTCAATAATATGCCCATACAATAAGAATGATGGATTTTAATTTAAAAAACGTGAAATGAATAACAAGAAAATATTGTATGAAACCTGTGCTTAACAATTATCAAATGCAAAGAAAAGCATAATAACTAACTTTTGTACATGAAGTTTTAATTAAGAAATCCCACAGGGGCAAAGGACAAGCAAGCTAAGCCTCAGGAGGGTCTAACAAAAATAAAAAATTTATATCCGAAAATTTGCTAGAAAATGCAATTATCTAAATTTTCTACTTGTAGTTGAGGACTTCAGAGGCTAATTGAACTTTGAATATTATAGAATAAGTGAAAGTCCGATGATGAGTAGAAATGCCTTGAAAGATTCTCTTGTTGAGCCCATGCCATGTAAAGGAAATATAGTTGAAGAAAAGAGGCTTGATGAGGAAGCTAGAGTACAAGTTTGGTGATGAATATATTGAGCTCATCAGATCTGAGCACAAAATGTAAGTGGCCGATAAATATCACCGTTACAAAGAGGATCCGGTGATGAATATGGCATTTTTGGAGAAACAGATTCGACATATGCTTGCTATGAGGGTACTCAAAGAAGAGAAGGTCACGAGCTTCATTTGATTTCATGCATAGAGAACACCAACTAGCAAGGTGGAAACCTATCTTGTGAAGCATGCTCAAGGTTTAGAAACCTTTTCACATAACAAGGCACGTAATGAAAGCATACTTGTTTCATCTATGCTTGAACCACACGAGAATTCTAGGACACGAAAACCCTAAGTGTGAGAAAAATTCCAACAACTATTAAGGGAGGAACGACAAAAGGGGGAGGGCCGACTAATGCTATCACAGTAGATGAAGGCTAGAATGTGATGGTTCAAAAAAGTCATGGCCTCACCAGCAGACAAGATATCTGCAAAAAGAGCTCAAGATACATTGACAATTGAATCTAACATGTTATCACTGATAAGACCACCAACATTTGGGATTGTTCTATTACCAAATTGGATAAGAGGGAAGAATGATCTAGTCAAGGATCAAGCCAAGTACAGGTGAGGCTACCATAGCCAATCTCGTAAAAATAGCCCAAGGGCAAGAATGTTATTCAAAGCGTGAGAGGAAGAGTGGGGTTGTGCATACCAAATTAAATGATTTAGTATGTAAACACCATGGATCCACTTAGCCGAAAACCCCCCATACAAGTTAACACCCTCCAAAAATGTTTACCAACATCCAGCAAATTAACTTATGTTTAACTCTCTAAGTCCAAACCCCTTCAAGGCTTCAACAAAAGATTACAAACTTTCTTCCAACTTACATTGTCCAAACCATCACTATCAGCCTTCCCCTTCAAAAGAAAAGCAAAAACAACCTGAAAATATGGTTTGTAAGCCTCTTTGGTAGCTTGGAAGTCAAAGTCCAAAATTGAGCCATGCTACTAAGAACAAACTTTAAGAGTTGGAGGCTTCCAGCTAAGAAAGTAAACAAATCATCTATCCTTGAATATTAGCTTTGGCTTTATCAAGGGTAAACACATGGCATAGGAGAGATAATAACTAACATGATTTCATCAAGTTAGTAATAACTAAATTGATAAAATAAGTTAGTAATAACTAACTTATTCGTGCAACCAAAACACAATACCACAATACAAAAGCCATCAAGTTAGAAACAACTAACTTGTTCATGCAACCAAAATCCAGGACAAAAAAACCTGAATCTACTGTCATAACAGGAAATGGCAAAGGAAGAAAAATTGCTATCACACATTACCCTGCCAAAAATTATTTTGACATATTAGCAAGATAGTTCTATCCCCAAAATTATATGGACTTAACATTAGTAGCACTTCGCACTATCCCTGAGGCTAGTGCCAAGTCATTACCATTTTACTTCCTCTACTAAAACACTTCTCCTTGCTCCTGTATTTGAGTTTGCTCATTCAATCATAAACAATTATGTACACGTAGGAAAGCAGTAGCGTAGACAATTCCCCAATCCAGGATTTGACACATGCAATAGCTCCACAACTTCCAAATATTAAAAAAAATCAAAAATAAAAAAGTCAGAAACACTTACATTCCAATCATATTTGGTCTTTCCGTTGACACATCCCATGCCAAAAGCGTACCTCTTCTATCACCAACAAAAAACCACTCCAAGGTTGGGTGAAAAGCAAATGCACCAGCACCAACAAGTTTAATTGCATTATCAACTGAAAAAAAGAAATTCAAGTGGGATAGACAGCGGAAATAGTTTAGTTACAATATTGCAGTTCTTTTCTACAATAAAAATGTAAACACACATCCTAAATATGTTATACAATATACTATAATCAAGCAAAACTTACGCTGCAGTGTATAAAGAACAGCATAAGTCTGAATGTTGTATGCCCTTATTAAGCCTTCAGCATAGGCAACATACTGAAACCAGGACAAAAATATTTATAAATTCTGCAAATATAGATAAACCAGTACAATTTTTCCCTTCTCAAAGCCTAGGACAAAATAAATGGAGAGCTGGAGAAATAAAATAAAAATTTACAAGGACAGGAAGGCGAGGGTGGCAAGCAAGATTCACTATGGGCTTCTTAAGATCAGTTTTGATTTTTGTAGGCACTCTTCCACCTTCAACTGTCCCAACAACTGCAAACAAATCAAGAATTGAATAAATCAAAACTAAAGCACGAACACGAATGGCACAATGACATCTGAAAAATGAACCTGTCACACTCATTCTTCGATGGAAACCAAAAAATACAACAGGTTGCAGAGGAGTCAATGCAAGATGAACGTCTGCATCTGATGATACTTGGTCACTTCTTTTTTCAGGTGAATGTAAAACAGTTGTCTGCTCAGTATCAAAGTCACATGAGCGTATTGTACAGTCCTGAAATTCAAAGATAAAAAAGAGGTTTAGGTAATTAGGGTTCAAAATAAGCGGTAAAAAGAGAAGTGAAATGCTATAAATTCTTGATAACAGATAAAAAACTGTTTCACGTTAATAAGAAAATGATGTGATCCTGCGATAAATTTAAAACTTAGGGTTTAATGAATCATCTCAGTGAATATTAAAATGCAAAAAATGCTAAAATTTTGGCTAGCTACTTTGGTAAAAATAATAATTTTTGCAATGGATGCAAGCAGAAGAGAACTTGGCATCAATAAACATTCAAATCCATTCAGACCAGAGACAGCAGAAAGTATACGGTCGATAAAGATTTTGGACATTCAATCACACCAATAAAGCTCAAATCAAGTGACAACAAGAATTTCTGAATGGAAAACTTGGAATGACCACATAGTTTGACCGGAAGAAAAGGATTTTCACACACATGAAGTTCCTGACAAATGGTTCCAGGTCAATAAAGAGAGGAACTGTCACACAGTGCGTTCTTAATGGTGATATCTCATCGAGCACTTCAAATATAGCTACACCACCTTTTTCCTATTTAGGGGCCGTAACTTTACTAGAGTACAGTTGAAGCTATCATCTAAAACCTGATTATCAATGATTTTCAGTGTCAGTATAGTCTCTGGTATTTTCTGAAACTGGATCTTCAGCAATGTCAACATTTGGCTTACAAAATTTTATATCGACACCTGTCTTGGAGAAGTCAATAATTAGAGGTACTTGGCATTTTTTATTCATTCCATCTCTGCCAATGGTCATGCATTACTGGCCCCAATTTGAGTATGACTGAATTTTCCTTCGAAGAAAAATTGGAAAAATACAATGTCAAAACATCCTATCAAAGCTCACTAAGTTCCCCTCATCAGAGTTTCATGGAGTAAAAATCTGCTATGAATACACATTACCCCAGTTCTTTGCATCAAGGAAATACTGCAAAATGCAAATATTCTTATCGCCACTTTGCTTTGCAACTCTCAGCACCCGAACCATATGTTAAATATTGAGGGACTCTTGAATGTAGGGATTGTAACTAATCCCTCCATAACAGCAGCATCAAATAAAATTAAGAGGTGGTGTCAGATTAATGGTTACATGGGATTTAACTACTCCATCCAGTCATTGTTAATTAGATGCAGTTGAACTGCTCCATCTAGTGCACAATAACAACTTACTTTCTATCCTATGCCGGGCAAATCTCCCCAAAAAATAGGATAGCCAACTGATCATAACTTATCCATTAAAGTACCCAATTGATCTCATGTCTCGAGTAAAACAAAGGACAACAGACATTTAACAAAAGAATTATGTTCCTTTCGCATAACAAAATTTGCTGAAACTATGCCTACAAACCATACAATTTCACCAAAAAATCCTATTTTTTTTAGAATACCAGGTCATTTAATGGCATTCAATATAGACTAAAAAGCTTTCTCATTGGTCAAAATTAACCATCACAGCTCAAATTTCTTTTATCTCTAAATCCCAAGTTTCTTCTATAATAGCATTTCAATATAGACTAAAAAATGAAGGAACTTAATAAGTCAAGGTAGAAAGAAAGAAGTTTCATTCATCTGTAAGCAATTTTTAATTGCTGATCATTTTAGGGGAATTCAATTTGTTGAAAAACAGAACCACTGATTTTGGATCTAATTTTCAATTCACAAGATAGTAATTCATTCATGCAACTACTCATACGCAAGAATCAAACATAAGAACCAGATGCCATCTATTATTTCATGCTATCTACCAGATGCCATCTAATATAACATGCTATCTCCATACACGATGCCAATAGTTCATCTACCAAATTACAGACAACTTGAAGAAGCATTCTTGAAACCTTTAGTACCTTCTCCCAAATCAAACATTCTCCCACCCCTTAATCTAGCATGCAAATAACCAGTGCTACAGTAAAAATAACACTTAAAGATGGTCACACTTTAATTATCAAAAATTAGAAGTCTCCAAACAGGACTAACCTCAAGTACAGAAATCACAGAGTGCCCACTGGTAGGGCTGTATGCCATTCGGACAATCGGTGCCCCAACATTTATCGAAGAAATTCTGCTTCCATTAAGGGCATCGAACTCTGAAGAAAAAGCCAGTGAACTCAGAAAGGAAGAAAACAAGCACTCTCTGCTGTTCAACTACACCATGTGCCATGGACAAGAACACTAACTTTCCTTGCAGTCATCTTTGGATAAATGTTTTTATTAGTGCTTGTCAAAAATAATCATAACCTCAAGAAATCTTTCTACATTTTGTGAGTGTTTAACATAACAATGACGCATAATCCTCTTGATATTCATCTTCTAAGAAAAGGGTAAGCAAAGAAAATCAATGTAATGTTGAATTTCCATGTACATGGAATTTTGTAGTAGTAATTTGCATTGCATGCAATCAATTGTTGATACAAAATTTAAGCCATCAAATTGGGAGAAGGTGTGGACTTCTAGAATTATATTCATTCAGTAACAAACCTCCATCAACTTCATAGAGTAAAGATTAAATTACATCCTCGTATAAATTGTCATAAATATGCATAATTACAAAAGCTTAGCAGGAATAATATGCACACACACACACACACACACACACACACACACACACATAGACAAATGAATTTTTTTAGTTGAGTAAAATAAAATTAGAGCATGATTTACTGCTATTATGGAAAAACAGAAACGTTCATTATTACATTTACACCTAGAATCTTCTAAAGAAAATCAAGCCAAGGAAGCACAAATTGCATTAGACAATGAGCAATGAATCTGCTTTGGAGTCAACGCGGATAGCGAAAGGCATTTTTATCCAGCTCTGCCAGACTTTTCTTCTGGTCAAACAGATTCAACCACGCTAAAATCTTTCCAAACATCATTTGGTTGCATGATAATGCTTGCTTAATAATACTTTCCAAATTCACAACATGAGAAGCCTGGTACTAGTTTGTATCAGTTTGAAACGACAATGACTGTGTTCTCACCACAAGATGCTCATATAACAGTTTCTATTGTCCTGAGAAGAAATTTCTAACAAGTGAGCCTCGTAAAGGTTGACCACTACCTAGGGAAATGTCCATTGGCAATTTCTATGCTATATAAAGATTGACTCAAGATTAACCCAACTCCACATACATGCATAAAATATATATCATCATCGATTCATAACCTAAAGAACCACTAACCATCACTCTAAGAAGTTTTCATGCTAACGTTATTGACTTCTTTAAGATAGAAAGCATTAGATCGTCATCATGTATCACAACAAATCTCAAAAACCAAATTAATAAACCTCAAAAATATTATAACACCATGCTATTCTTTTTTAATGCTTTAGCAATTTCTTACATACTTTCAAATATAAAATAAATAATTTTCACTATGTCTTTATAAAAATTTCAAAACATTGTATCAAAATTCAACTTCAGAACCACTTAAAATCATCCTGCCTTTTAATGAACTAATTAATAGATCGTCAAACTATTTAATTAACTTTCAGAAGCTGATCATAAGGATTGCAATTCTCGCACATGCATTTAGGTAATTAGCCACTACACAATTTGCCAACAAGCACTTGTGTACCATGGTCACTAAAAGGAAATGACCAATTTGGCCTGAATCACAGCAATGGCAATCAAGTAATGGCACTCATTTACGAATAAAATTGGTAATATTCGCCTCACTTGCATTGGTCCAAAGCCACTGTCTCCAATAATTCTTAATGATTGTAATATTAGCCTCATTTTCAAATGAAGTTTTAAAAATATACCACTAAATATTACTCTTTCTAACTATTATCATTACCTATAGCATTTTTTTCAAATAAAAAATACCAGAGAAAATGCAATTTTGCAGCGTTCTCGGGTTCTCGGAGCACCTAATATGACAAATTTTCATGAACCCCTTTGCGCATTGGGAAAGATTTCCAAAACAACTAACAGTTAGGTCAAAAGTACAAAACTAAAATCAAGAGACAAACGGCATCGCAAATGATTAACAGCTCGTGAAATTAGCTTATGAATGTCGGAATCAAATCTAAAAGAGAAAAAGTAAAAAGAAAAGAAGAGAAAGCTCACCACAGCAGAATCCAAACGCAACACAACAAACTGACACAGAAACAGGACGGAGAGGAAAGGAGAAGATACCAATGAGGTAGGAACCGATGGCAGCGGCGATGATGGGCTGAGTAGGGTGGAAGGCCGCGGCATGGGGCTGCAGGGGCTTGAGGACGCGATCGACATGGCGGAGGTCGAGATGGTGAACCGTCGCCCACTCCATCGCACTCCCCGCTTCCCTCCCGATCCGGTATCCACCACCAACAGCGCCAGTAACGAAAACCTAGTAGCGAGGAAAAGGAGGAGAGCAGGCGCGGGGTATGGAATTGGAGGAGGAAATCGGATCGGCCTGATGAAGGATGAGGAGAGGGAGGACTAGGGCATGGCGGCCATGGCCGCCGCTTTCTCCCCTCGTTGGGATCGAACAAGGAGGAGTGTGGGGATTGGGGGAGATCTGGAGGAGGACAAAAGAGGAAGCTGGGAATGGGGAGGAAGTTGGCGTCGGTCCTTCGGAATTGAAATCCTGGAAATGGGCTCTCCGGAATGGGAGGAGTAGTGGAATTGAAATCCTGGGAATGGGAGGAGTAGTGGGATCAAATGTCGCATTCGTCGGATTAAAAAATAAGGAAAAAGAAAAGAGGTGAGAATTACAAGAGTGACCTTAATTTACTCTTATTATTATTATTATTTAATCGGTAAAAGGGCAAAATAATTATGATATTATGTATCAAAACGAGAGTGTACAGTGTATATAATTTTTTTTAAGTAAAAATACTTCATCCACTTCAAAGTCCATTCACATGCTTCCATGATAAACTAAGGTGAGGTTAGTGAGAATGTGAACATGATTTATATTGTTAAAAGTAAATTTACATATGAATAGTACTTCACTTTGAATCTAATGTAAATCAAATTACATTTGTTAGTACAAATTTCATCTAGATGTTTCCAAGCACACTCTTTAAGTAATAGCATCGATAAATTTAAGCCCTTCTATGCATAACATAAATCATCTTCTTCATCATTTAATAAAAGACATTATTCTTTAATGGGTACATGCTCATTTTTTTGACCATAACATCAAGTATTATAATTTTATGTCATTGTATTATTTCTTAAAATAATGTATAGTTCATCCTAATACTCAACACCATTGTACGTGTACTCTTTTACTTCCATATGAATCTACAAAAGAATATGGTTGTATATTAGATAACATCACTAGTAAAATAGAAAGAAATGTTTAAACTTAATATTTATGTATTGTACTAATCTCATTGTGTTTTTTAAGCCAAAATAAGAAATCCTAAAAATTACACGATCATCTTTCTAACCATAGTCGGTGCCCTCCATTATTTTAGTCAACACTGCCTTTCTCTTACCATTGTATCATCATATTCTGTCACTCTTCCTCTCCTCCAACCTCAATCCTATTTCCCTTCAACTATCGTCGTCCTTTCTAAACCACCATTTTTGTTCGCCAAAAACATCTCTTCTGCTCACATCTTTGATCGTTGCCTTTTTGTTCATTGCCTCTCTTCGACTGCATCTTTTCTTCTGGAAAAATTTTTGGCAACATGTGTTACTGCATTAAAAATGATGCAGGAATTCATGATAAAGGCATCCTAGTGATGCTTGGGTCAGTTGTTTTGAAGTCTAATTTTTGTCTAAAACAAGGTTTTTCGTATCACATTTCGATTTTGTTTTAGCACTAGGTTGCTAAGAGAGACATGCAAGTAATTTTCAGAAATTATTAATAATTTTCTAACAAATATAAAGTCAATAATAACACAACATTGAATAAATTAAATAGCCAAATGATCTAAACAAAATAAATTTAAGCTAACTAATATATTTATTAATGAAGGAATTACAAATAAAATCTAATAAATGACACAATATTTAATAAGTTCAAATAATGAACTGATCTTAAAAAAATAAATTTAACTTAACTAATGTAAATGCTATGAAGAAATTATGTAACAGTTTTTTAACACATGAGACTAATAATAACACAAAATTTAATAAATTTAAATAATATATTGTTCTAAACAAAATAAAGCTAAGCTAACTGATATATTTATTAATGACTAGTTAGCGCAACATTTAATAAGTGAAAATAATCAATTGACCTGAAAAAAATAAAATGTAGTTAATCAATAAACTTTCATAAAATAATCATTAACACATTAAGGTTAACAACACAACATGAAATAGGTTTAAACGTCTAATTGATCAAAACAGAATAAGATTAAGCTAAGTAATAGATTTGCTAACAATAAAATCATATAAAAAATTTACACACACTCACTAATTATATTTGATATGTTCAACTAATTAGTTAATCTAAATAGAATAAAATTAAATAAACAAACATAATTGCCAATAGAGCTCACACCTCTTCTAAACCCTAATTGAGAGTGGCCCACTTACCATGACCCAGTTGAATTGGAGAGGGCCGTTGCTAAATGTAATAAACATGGGTCGGTGGTGGGGTTGGAGCAAATGCCGAGTTGATGGGCGACGAGCTGCGAGCGGCGGCCATCGCCAATTAGAAGTTGGCAGCTGCAAACGGCGACGACGAGGTAGGGAGTAACAACAGGGAGGCTGAAACGGAGAACGGCGGCAGGTCAGAGCGGCGAGGTGCGGGCAGCAGGCGATATCCACGGCCGCGGCGACGAGGGCGACTCGTCTCAGGTGCATCACCTCCTCCCTCTCATCTTCAATTTCCCCATCCTCTCCTTTCTATCATCCCCTCTCTCTCATCTACTTCCCGTCCCCTCCTTTTAAAATCACTGGTGGAGAGGAGGACGGTGAAACAATCAGTTCATATTTTTCACTTCTTACCATCTATCCTCACCGCCGCACCTGAAAAAATCGCGTTTTTTTTTCCTGAAATGCAAAGTGAATATTCACTTTGGATGATATACGTTGCTGTGCAGAGGCTCCACAAGTCATTTCTTGACGTTTACCCTAAAGTTGAGGAGATAGTGGTTGCATTGCTTGAAATGTATCAATTTTGTTCATGATGGGAGTTACTGTTTTGAATAGTTACCTGAACTACTGCAAACTTTGGTCTCACATGAAGCCATTTCCAGCTTTGTACTGAATTGTGATTGTATATTCATCTATTACAGATAATAATAATAATAATAATAATAATAATAATAATAATAATAATAATAATAATAATAATAATAAAATAATCAAGTTTTGGATGTTTTATGCCTTTTACATTATCAATTCACTGCTTGTCTATTTATCGGTTATGTTTGCATATATTATAGAAGATGATATATGAATGTTAATAACTTGGCTTTTGTAATATATTCTACCAAAAAAGTATTGTGTCACATATTACATGTTAAATCCGGTCTGACCTGGTTAAACCAAGCATTCTGCATGCCATCGTAAAATCCTTTATGGTCGCCAGTGCGGTTTTGAAAACACTATGTGAAAAGATTTGAGCCATTTTACCAAAATCTATATTTTGGTCTTCTTGTATGTTGTAATTTGTGTTCAATTGTCCTTTGTTATGACAGAAAGGGATGCAATGATTTGATTTCTATAATCCTTCAAGTTGGGAGTTGTTAAGTGGATTTGTGAAAATGATGGGAGCGTCTTGCGTGTACCTTGCTTCTAGCAGGCCGGTAAAGATAGCGCCCATGAGTGTTTCGCCCACAGGACTATGTAGTCCTTCTCGCAGCTTCCTTTATGTCAAGCATGGAAAAAAGTTGGTTCAAGTTAGGGCAAGTTCGACAAATGATGGCCAGGATCCTGCCCCACGTTCTCAGGTTATGAATCCATTTAAGGTTATTTTGGAGATTCCGGGGACGATATGGAAGCGAACCTTGAATCCGCTAGGCGATTTTGGATTTGGTGCTCGAAGCATTTGGGAGGGTGGTGTTGGCTTGTTTGTACTTTCGGGTGCGGTTCTGTTTGCATTGAACTTGGTCTGGCTCAGAGGTTTCTATTTGAGATCCCGTTTTAGGAAATACCAAACTGTATTTGAGTTTTCCCAGGCTTGCGGTATCAGCATGGGAACACCTGTCAGGATAAGAGGTGTGACTGTGGGAACTGTGGTTCAAGTTGTTCCATCTTTGAAAAGCATTGAAGCAGTTGCAGAGGTGATCCACTGGTTTATTTTTTCGATATTTTTATACCGATTCAGTACTTGTAATTTGCAGAATGTTCCACGCAAGAAAATTGTTTGCATTTGATTTGGCCCACAATAAATCTTTGCCTTTCTTCAAGGAATATCTCATT
This sequence comes from Piper longum, assembly GCA_032619315.1. Taxonomy (NCBI): domain Eukaryota; kingdom Viridiplantae; phylum Streptophyta; class Magnoliopsida; order Piperales; family Piperaceae; genus Piper; species Piper longum. The sequence goes on along the minus strand of JAVDBV010085455.1, from coordinate 27,934 downwards.
TTGTGTGAAAATACCTGTTTGGTACTGTAGAGCTTGGACTTCCTTGCATGATAATTTAGGTGCTATTTGTTGGATCTTTTATCCATGAATTCTCATTTCTTCTTTCCCATAGAGAACCTGGATAAATTAAATACATTTTGCTAATTAGGAGAAATCTATTAGTGTACGGGGGATCCTTGTGGTGATAATTTTTATTAGATACTTGTTGTTTAAATGAAAATTTTGTCCAATCCTCTTCATCTTGATCTAGTTTGATTGTTTTTGTTTGGTGACTTTCTTTTTGTCATCCTCTTGAAACTTAAATATAGGAAGTCTTTGAATTCTGGATTCATGATATTTATGTTGAGTCTCCTTATTGTCTGATTAATTGTCTAATAAATTGCATAAGCAACTACTGTTTGTCCCTGGAATTGTCATTAAATCAGACACCATGCTTCTCGACACATATAAAATAGGATGGCGTTTTATGGAAACGCTTTTAAACGTTAAACCTAAGTATTATTACATTTTTTAAGCTGCAGTGCAGAATTTATCATTTTTGATGTTCCCAAGGCTGTGAGAATGAGGATCTGAATATTAAAATATTGAATAATTATAATGATGTTGTCATTGATTGCAATTTGAAATAGCTAGTATATTTGTTAGTGTGACTATCTTACATCGATTGCATCTCATGTTATTTCTTCCTAGAAACTTATTTACTGCTGCATAACTTTTTTTTTTCAGGTAGAGGATGAAAAAATAATAATCCCTAAAAATTCATTGATTGAGGTGAATCAATCTGGCCTTCTAATGGAGACTTTGATTGACATTACTCCACGAAGCCCTCTTCCTGTGCCATCTGCAGGTCCACTTGATCCAGATTGTGTCAAAGAAGGGTTAATTGTATGTGACAGACAGAAAATTACAGGGCAGGTTGGTGTGAGTTTGGATATTTTGGTTGGAATTTTCACCCGCCTTGGACGAGAAATGGAGGAGATTGGTGTCATCAAAAGTTATACCCTAGCTGAGAAGGTTGCCTCAGTGATTCAAGACGCACAACCTCTTCTTGAAAAGGTGTGAACATTAAGTAGTCTGTGTATGTATTTTAACGGTAGACAACGGCAAGAAGCATTGCAACGTATGTATGATAGAAGGTGTCTACATACTAGCACAAGTCAAAATTGTGGTGGGTGGTTTTTAGAAAGAGAAACTTTCTTCTATGATGATAATGTTTTACACCTAGCTTGGGTTTATTCTTTACAAAAAAGGTTGTGTTTTTTTTTGGGAGGGGATTTGGGCTCCAAAAGCATGCTTATTACTGAGTATATCTTGATGTAGCAAACAGATTGAAGCTATGATGGAAGATGTTCAACCTCTGCTGAGTGATGTTCGTACTAGTGGACTGTTGAAAGAACTTGAGGCCTTAACTAAAGGCTTGAACGAAACAAATGAAGATCTGAGGTAAGAACATGTTTATAGGAGTTTTTCTGATTTTTTTAGTTTTTTTATTTCTGTATAAAGATGGCTTCTTATGACTCATTGAGTAGTTGGTTGCTTTTTGTGGGATGGTGTATGTGTATAATCTGTTAGGCTAGTTAGTACCTAAAATCTAAATTCAGCTGTTTGCTGCTTAAACCTGTAGACAGGTATTGATAGTGTACCGTGATTTTGCAGGCGTGTTCATTCATCTGTTATGACTCCTGAAAACACTGAGCTGATTAGGCAGTCGATCTCCACAATTATATTTACACTTAAAAACATTGAGGTATTTTTTTGGTATATTTTCCTATCCTGGGCAACCGCCATTATTGAATTGTTGAATCTTAATGTGTTCCTTGTGCTTGCAGAGCATTAGCTCGGATATATTAGGCTTCACTGGTGATGAAGCTACAAGGCAAAACTTGAAGCTGCTAATTAAGTCACTTAGTCGGCTATTATAGCAATCATGTAAACTTCAATATTTTTAAATACAATGCTTATATTTTAGTTATCATTTTGTTGTGAATTTGAAAAGATGAAGATTTTGTTGAACGTGTAGCCAAGATGGGATACAAACTTGTTTTGGAGCTAACTCTTGAGGGGATGCTTTTCACCGGAGCGCTAGTACCATTTAGTATTGTAATTCTCAACCGGAAAGCACCGAAGTTTCTTCATTCTAGCGGTGAGCAAGTTTGGCCCCGACCAAAAATAATGATGGAACCGAGTCAAATAAAAAATTGCTTAGTTTCTGAGAAAGTTTGGGCCGGTTTTCGGCTAGGCCATTGAGATAGTTGTGGAAAGTATATATATAAATTTTGCTTTGGAACCGAACCTTATCAACAAGCTGAACTAAGTCAACAAAAACCCTAATCCTAACCTGTTCCATCTTTTCTCCCTGACTTGTCGACAGCTGCCGGCCAAACATTGGAGTGATTAGAACCATCATCTGCGTCCTCTGTAAATGCCACAGCTTCAAGCAGATCCATGATGTCCTTTATATTCTTGCATGTTATTTTTCAGATTTGTTGTTGTGTTGTACTGTTTGCCTTGCTTTATGGAGTTTTTTGTCATAATTTTGTGGCGAAAAATGACGTTTGTTTTGTTTTCTCGTGTTTTCAAATCGGAAATCTGTTTGTTGAATTCGGTAGTATTTTCTGCTTCCCCCGGGATAGGTCAATTACAAGCTGGTTACGAAGCTAGGTTACTGCCCGAACCTCACATAAGTGACTGATTTATATCCGTTTGGTTCGGTTCTTGTTTGGCATATTCTAATAGAAATAAATTTTGACCGAAATGATGTTCGGAATTTTGGTTCGGTGGGTTCAACCGATTTGCTCACCCTATACACACACAAGGCCAACCAAGGGGGAGTAGATGCACACAAGTTGCATCATCCTACTGCCTACTCCCAAACGTCTTCACAATTTTTTTACATGTGCTCAAATTTTATACACCACCTTAAAAGTTGATGAGGTATCAATCGTTCCGCATTAGCAAATGACACATCAACACTCACTAATCTAATCATACTTAAAAAATAACAATAATTAATTAGTACAGGCGTAACATAAAGTTGAATTGAGTTTACTGAAAGTTGGTTATTTGCTTATTATTTATTAATTTATTGTTATCAGGTGTTAATATTTTTTTAATGGTAATGTGGCAAAAAAAAAAAAAAGGTGTGTAAAAATTATCTTCCACAACCTCCTCTGAGTCACCAACACAGCCCCACAGGTCACCTAATGTTGCGACCTCCCAAAAAACCAATTCCACCACTTATCCCAAACCCACACGTATATAGACTTTCTCCTCTCACGTATTGTAAACATTCCCATTCACTGCCTAACAAAATCCTGACCTTGTCTTATTTAGGGGTGTTAATTGAGCGAGCTAGCTCGTGAACATTTTGTATTTGGCTCGATTTGACTCGACTTGAAACTTTATATTTAAATGCTCGACTCAAACTCGAATCCTACGAGCCGAACTTGAGCAAGGCCGTATTCGACTCGACTCGACTTAATTATAACTCGAATTCGACTCGTAGCCCAACTCGCTCGATAAAATAATATAATAATATAATTATTAATAATAATAGAGTTGACTACAGAATAAAAATTAATTAAATATAAATATTTAATTGTCCAATGGATTAACCGGCCAAAAGATCGATAAAAAGCACAAACTAATGTTATAAATGATACTTTTAAAATTTATTATCAAATTATCATTAATAATTATTAAATTTAGTGTACATCAACCTTAATTTTCGAAATTTTTTATAATAATATAATATTTTTTTATTCAAATATATTTTGGAAAAAGTGATTTTAATTTTTATACTAATTCATATAATAAAAACTAAAAAAATAAAAAATGATGTAATTGTTATTTATAAAAAAATTAAGATTTATATTAGAATGAAATAAATTCTTACCGAAAATTTTTACTGGACAATTAGTTTTTTATCCGGAGTTAAAAATGATTAGGCGTGAAAAATAACTTGTTCGGAACACCGAAACAAATAGACCGAACTAAAATATTAATGAATTATTAAACCCGTTATGAGTTAAATTTGGGGTTGCTGAGTAATTTTCGCTCACACCTCCAAAAAAATCCCAATTCCCATCCTCTCTCCCCAAACCCTTCAAATCCCTTCCTCTTGTTGTTGAGGCTCCGATCAATGGAGGAGGCTTCGTCGGCGGCGAACCCGCTTCTCCGGTCGCCGGGCGGCGCAGAGGACCGGGTGTCGCCTCGCAGTGCTGCCTCCCTGGCGGTGCTCCTCGGCCGCGCCACCGGCCGGCGCGGTCCCTCCATGCTGGTGAGGGAGACGGCGGCGCTGCAGCTGGAGGAGCGCCGCGCCGACTGGGGCTATTCCAAGCCCGTCGTCCTGCTCGACGTGCTCTGGAACCTCGCCTTTGCCGCCGTCTCGGTGGCCATGCTCGCCTCCACGGCCGCCGAGCGCCCCCGCGTGCCGATTCGGATATGGATCGGCGGATACGCGCTGCAGTGCCTGGTTCACGTCGCCCTCGTCTGGGCCGAGTACCGGCGCCGGAGCTCGCGTCGCCGGGGGAGGGGTTTGGAGGGTGGTAGGGATGGGAGTGGGCGGGAATCGGACTCGGAGTTGAATGATAGCGAGGATGAGGGCGGGGACGAGTTTGGCGGCCAATCAAGGTGCTGTATTCTTTGAAATTTAGCTTTACGTACATACTCCGCACCTGTTTATTTATTGCTGCGATTTGCGACAAGGTAGATATAATAAATGCCCTGTTTGGTAGTTTGAATCAGGAGCTTGGGAGCCAAGGTTAATCCACCATTGCTACGAAATTATTATTTTGTTATACTTAGTGTTATATTATTGTTGGTTTGATTTGGAGAAGATTAGATTTTTTTCTTTGTGCCGATTTGCATTCGTGAGGCGATAGCAAGAAGAAGCGTCCATTGAATAATGAAGAGGCAGGATATGGCTATTAGCTTACCATCATTAAAAACGTTTTCATAGTACTTATGTGGTTCCGCTAACATGCTCATGATCATTCACTACATGCTATACCCGACATATTGGAATAGCAAGACGTATTGTGTATTTAAAACAGTGTTTCTTGAAAGCAAAGAAGTGAAGGAGATGTGGAAGTATAACTGCTAGTTTTCATTCTGGATGTAATTGTTGTAATGGGGAACAGAGGTTATATGCAAGTAAGCCTATTAAGATATCATACCCAAAATATGTATAACTGGATTATCTTCCATCCAGAGAAGTACTTGGTGTTCAAATGAAGTGAACATTGATGTTGGTTATGCAAACTTATGTTTTGTAACTATTGTTTATTTTCCTTTTTTTGAATTTGTTGGATGCAGTACATTGCATGGAAATTATCCGGTTGTTTTTATGTTTATTCCTCCATTTGTTATTGGTAACTAATATGGAATGTCAATGTGTGACAGCATTGCTAAACGATGTGAAACTGTTAATACTATGGCATCATTTGTCTGGTGGATTGTCGGCTTTTACTGGGTTGTAGCTGGTGGAGAACAACTTTTGCAGAATGCTCCTCGTCTCTATTGGTAAGTTCCTGCAGATGTTTGAGGCTTTTAACAATTTCATTTTATAGGTATCCTAATTGGCAGATGCATATGCACGTTTGCCGGAGTGATATTATTATTGAGAAAAAAAGGTTTTTTGGTAACATTTGTTGTTAATTTAGATGAAATAACATCTCTGTTGATAATTCAAATTCCTACACTTACATCATTTATTGGGTGAGTGTGTTATGAGGATTGTTTTTTTTTTTTAACTACTTATGGCTTGATTATATGTATGTTGGCTGGGAAAAAAAGGAATGTTACTCTTGTGTTAAGTGTTGATTGTTTCATGCATTCATGTTGCTTAGTTCATTGGGGAAATGAAAAACATGGACTCTAGATACTTCATTATGTGAATGATCCAATCAGTAAAAAGTCATTCTTTATTCACTTGGTTGACTCAGATTTACACATTGTTGTCTACATTTATTATTTATTTCCTTAAAATATTATTAATGTCCATTATTGGTGAAATTTGGCAGGTTGGCAGTCGTGTTCCTTGCGTTCGATATCTTTTTTGCTATATTTTGTGTTGCTTTAGCTTGTGTAATCGGAATTGCTCTCTGTTGTTGCTTACCTTGCATTATTGCAATTCTTTATGCTGTGGCAGGCCAGGTATTGACCCTTTCCTTTGGATGTTTCTATTCCATACCTAAAGGTTCTCTTAGTATGTTGTTTGGTTTGTTGATCAGGAAGGTGCAACAGATGCAGACATCAGTATTCTTCCAAGATATAGGTTTGAACAAAGCTCGTTTAATGGGGAAAAGAACATTGAAGGTACTGGAGCAATGATTCCCATAGCAGTGAATAGTGGGAATTCATCAGATGCTCGTGTGCTTTTGCCAGAAGATGCGGTAATTTTTCTTGAACTATCTATATAGGTCTACATACCTATCAAAGAAATGCCCAGGAAATGTTCTCATTTTGTTTAGTAAAGAAAAGTTGAAAACTTTTTATAATGACAAACGTGAGTTCTTTAAAGAATGTTAATTAAAATAAGAAAAAAGATATCTTTTTAATTATATTACATAATCAATTTCTTCTTGGGAAGATCCTCCTTTAAAGTATCTAATAGCTTCATAATTTTGGGCCGACAGTTTCTGTGACTGCATTTTGACACCTGGACTTTCTTTCAGAAGTGGCTTTTCTAGCATAATGATTAGGCTTTACTATTGAATCTTCTTCTGGACCAAGGAAATATACAATAACGTAAACTATGTGGAATAAACAAACCAGGGTGACATCAAATTGTATATTAGAAATGCTAAAGACCACCCCCACCCCTAAATGTTACCTACCTTGAACTCTGAAATACAGGAATGAGACTTAGTCTAAACCATTTTTGTATTTCAGATTTCTTTGTTTTTTTTCTATTTGATGTTTATTAAGGGGACGTATTTTCATTAGAACCTTTTAGGACAATGGATGATGAATTGTTTTATTGGCGTGAAGTTTTATAGTATGCGGGGTGAAGTATTTGTTTGGGAGGAGGACGTATTTAGTTCCATCTTTTCTTGCAGGAATGTTGTATTTGTCTCACTGTATATGAAGACGGAGCTGAGCTCCAGTCTCTTCCCTGCAATCATCATTTTCATGCGCCATGCATCAGCAAATGGCTCCGTATAAATGCAACTTGCCCCCTCTGCAAGTACAATATTCTCAAAGGATGCGAGCAGGTCTGAAGAAAAGAATGACAGGTGACAACGGACAGATATCCATCCCCTCCCATCTTACGTTGTGTAGAAACATATAAGGATAGATCGAGTAAAATTTTCATTACGTATTTAAATATCTGGTGAATCGTTAGACCCTTGGCTGTTTTTTGTATTGTATAGTATGTTCCAGGAGACTGCGTCTCGTGGGTTTTGTGCTGTAGTGCAAGGTGTCATGTATTGTTACTACAAGGAAAAATTCCGCACGATCATGGAAGTTTTTGAGGATTGATCCATTGTACGGTTGGGGTTGTTATTCACTTGGTTAAAATTTGTGTATTGTTGAGAATGTTTTATTCATCTTTATCGACCTTGTAGAATCATAAAAACTTCCTTCTAGCAAATTTGGTTAAAGAATCGTTCGAAATCTTATACGATGCTAAACTTGTTGCAAAATGATGTAAAACTCGTACAAAATGATTCTCATAACCATACTTTGAAGATCAGAAAGAGAAATTAAACAGGTAAGCATATCAGAATGCTTCCAAAGTCAGGAATGCCCCCACTGTCCTAGGTCTTCGAAAAGCCTACAAAAAATCACTCGTGGGTCTGGTAACAACGTTATACTTGCATCTGAGGACACTTTCATCATCACCTGATAGTGGCAACATGTCTTTGCTGGAGTTTTCTGGGGTAATTCACAGAGCCTGTTGTATTATACGTTCCCATTAGACGCTCCACAAATTCCACGTGCAGGGAATGACCTCCCTGTATCAAGAGGCACTATGATTTCACATACACCAAAGCATTTTCTTAAAAGAATAAAGCTATATTTGCACCAACTTCTTCGGCCAAACCCCTTACAACTCATCGGTTGGATAATTACATTACCTATCAACATACTTACATGACACCTTGATTCAATCATAGACCAGATTAGGTGTTGAAGGAATTATTATATTAAGGAGAAAATAAAAAGAATAATGTGAAATTGTTCACTTATTATAACAAAAATCATCCAGTATGAAAACAGGTGGTTTTCAATAATCATATGTTGATACTACTTAAATATCCACTTCAAAAAAAAAAAAATCACTTTACTTTTTTCTAAGAGTATTGTCCATGTCCACCACATGACATGTCAAAATAGGGGCCTGATCAGGGTTGTGGGTACTAATCTCTCTTGGTTCCCTACACTAACCTCTATATCATCGTAAGCTCGCATAAATAGCTAATCACACACTTTAGAAGTAGAGCTTCACATCATCAATGCCTACGATATTGCCATTATCAGCTTGTTGTCCACATTGTTTTTCTTAAGACTATTGTGCCACAAGATTATATTTCTGATATCATTTATTAAAAAAAAATCAGGAGTATCTTTTTCAGTTTTAATGTATGGAGACATATTAAGCAATGCTATTGCGTACTAAAATACAGCTTGGAAAAGAACAGACCTTAAAAGCAATAATATGTGCAACTGGAAGTCCTTGAGATCCGCCATGAGCAAAAAGTGATAAGTCGCCTATCAGGTCTAGAACTTTATGGCGGCAAGGTTCCTCAAAAAATCGTAAAGGTGGGTTCAACCAACCTTCACTAACGCTGAAAGATCAAGATTAACATGTAAACAAAGACAACTCAAATCTTACAAATGCAAAATATTAAAACCTAATCATGAACACGAGACTTAGGCTTTTTATAATGTATTTCTTGCTAATTGTTTTCCTCTTGCCAAAGGAGACCCCACATAAATGAAGATTAGTCTAATACAAGATACATTTTTAAAGTATTATTTCACCCTCTGATTTTTAAAGTATTATTTCACCCTCTTATTTTTGATAGAAACCATAAGAGGCTACTTATATAACTAAAAACCAATCTAACATAATCTACGAAGCCAAAATCTTCAATATTAATTAAAAAAAGGGAATATAGACAAAAAACATTTTCACATGGCAGCGGATTTAACCTGCATATAATTGCATTTTTTGATGAACCACCTTTAATAAGGCCAGCTTTGCGCATCTTGTCAATCTACAGTCTTAAGTAAAAGTAGCATTACTTTCGAGGACAATGAGATGAAATGGTACAAAATAAGAAAAAATAGTGCCTAGTCAAATACTGCAGATTTCAAGGATATCAATTCAACACATTGATGAACCAATCAATAAACAAAATGGCTATCTTATAATCCGATAAATAAATGCAAGACTGGAATTCTATTAAATCAGTTTTTTTTCCTTGCATACATTTCCAAAATTAAGTATGTTGCATGCCTTCTTCTTCTTCTTATTCTTATTCTTCTACCTAATACCCAAAGGGTGTTGGGGGCATGAATCATAAACTAGGATTTATGCAATTACAAATGGCAAAAGATGGTCAGATGCCTTTCTTGATTCCAACCTCCCTCCTTTATCCGGGATTGGGACCAACAATGAAGAAAGCATTAACGTAGTTTTAGTACGGTGGATAAAAATCAACAACAAAAAACAAACATAAAAATCAGAAAGCCTATATAATGCAAGGTTGAGGCTTATTCAGAAGTAACATGTTCGTATACTCAAAGTGAAACATACAAGCCCAAACCTTATTCTATATAGCTATTTCATAATATACATTTCACATTGAAAAACCAATTCATCAAGTTCATTGTATGGCTTGAAATGTACCTCCTCATAAACACAAAATGTTCTTGAAGGAGCAATGTGCTTCCTAAAAACATAAGGATCCAAGGGAAAACAAGAAAACCAACTTCGACCAATAACTGGAACCTGAGACAAAAAATTAGTATATAAGCGAAAGGTACCAAGAAATACATCCAATGTCTAGAAATACTCTTGTACCAATGTTTGTACGGAAGAATAACATCAGTAAAGAAAACATTTGAGTAGGCCAAATTTGTACGTCTAAAATATCATTTTTAATTAGGAATTAGACCACAAAAAACTCCAACAAATATCACCGCTAATTCACAAGTAAGTTAGCACATCTTTTTAAAGCACTAAAAAAAACACCACCTATCCAAAGCTTTTATGAAACTACATACCAACCTACTAATTCAATCAAATATATGCCTTTCCATAGAACATTGTTTAATCATTAAATGATTAATAACTGCATTATCAAAAATCTAATTATTACAGCGCATGGCATCATTAGAAAGTAAAAAAGAAACAGCACATTCAATTTTTTTTTCCAAAAATAAAAGCTCAAATATCTATCATCATCAGATGTCTAATTCTAAAAGATGGATTGACAAACAAAAACACGGAGTCGACATCTGCACAGTGCATTATGCCTAGAATTAGAAAAGAGGAGACAAATAGGGGTGGTCTAACAAGTCACTCACCAACTGACAAAATTTAATACATTAAGCAAAGTGATTGTTTCTCAAGTTACATGTAAACGGCTAAGCACCCATTCAAACAAAGGTGTACTTACTTCTCATCTACTAAAGAAAACCTCATGAACTTTTATAAGTTCACCGAAAAAATTGGTACAAAAAGCTTGTTTAACAAGTTCACCCAGATCCAGAGCAGTACTCAATTAAAAACGTATGTGAAACTAATTTTAATGAGAGGTGAGTAAACAAGAGTTGCAAGAATGTAGATGTCTCAATTACATTAAAAAACATACACGGAGTGCTTGATACTCACTTAAGGAAAAGAAGCTCATAAATAAAGATGATTAAAGGGAATAATTTCGAATTTACGTGCGAGAAATCAATTCCACAAGTAATTTGGGGCTTAGAGGATGGAAAAGCACATATAAAAGAACCATTCTTCCAAACATGCACTGGATCAACCACAAAAGGCGCCATTTTGTCCAATGGATGGCCAGTAGAATCTTCTGCTGGGCACAATCCAGCTTCTTCAATAGCCTCCACCCATTCCCTTGAAGACCCATCTAGCAACGGTACCTACAATTCAATCAACCATTTAAAATAATTTTTTTTTTCATAAAAAGAACCCAAGAACTAACACCAACTATCCCTTTTCCTCATTTTTTATCCAAGACACAACAGAAAATCTTGCTGATACCAATTTGTAAACCTAGGCCCTAGCACAACCAGCATATAGCTAAGCATTCAGCTATGAATATTTGCATATCTTCAATTGTTTGTATGATCTTATAAATTCCACATTTTCTAAGTGTTTCAATTTGGGGGGGGGGGGGGGGTGGGGCGAAACAAGCACACCCAGCATAGCTAAGCAGATTACCATGAACATATATTGTATAGTAGTAAACAGTCTCCAATTGTTTATATGATCTTACCAATTGCACATTTTTTTTAAGTGCTTCAGTTGGTAAAGGCCATGAAATTGAAACGAATCCTACCTCGCCACCCCCGGAGATCTCAATACGGCAATTGTCAACGCCAAGGGCATCGAGCGCGGAAAGCAGATGCTCGACGGTGCGAACAGTAGCTCCGCCATTGGACAGCGTGGTGCAGAGGCGCGAGTCCGAGACGGATCCCGCCGTCGCCAGGATGCGTCGCCGGCAGCGGCCGTGGACGTCGTCGGCGACGAAGAAGCGGCCTTCGCCGGCGGCGGCGGGTAAGATGGCGGCGGTGGTGCGGGCGCCAGAGTGGAGGCCGACGCCGGTCCGAGCAACCGACGAGGCTAGGGTTTGCTGCGGCCTCCCAATCTAAGGAAAGACGGGAATCAGAAAATAGACGCGTGGGAGGAGAGAAGAGGAATATATATGTACATACCGAACGCCAAGAGACGGGGGGATTGGGGAGGAGATGGCCCTCCTTGTTGAGCTCAATTCCAGCCTTCAACAGCCGCTGCAACCCCATGTTTTCTTGCTGCGTTGGGACTCTTTTTAGGAGAAGCTATGTTTTGGTGCTTTGGTGCTCCCCCACACAACTACGCCTACACCTGCAATGCGATGTGATTCGTGGCATCGACATGGTGACTGAGAGAGTCTTCATGTACTGAGCTACTTCAAAATGATACCCATCGTCCCTCAAAATAGAATTCAGACTTTGCTCGTCTACTTCACACGTAAATTCTTCTTCCCATAACTACTTGATGAAATTAGGAGAATAACCTCATTTTACCTCGTCCGTTTAGTTCCTTGTCAACCAACCAACAAATATAAACTCATTAAAATAGGATGAGACCGAACTGAACCGTCGGTTCGTTTCAATTATTATTAAACTTTGGTTTGGTTTGATTTGATTTGGACCTTAAATTATTCCAATTCAGAATTTATATTATCGGGCAAAAAATCTTAAGCCTTGAAGTATGGACAAATTGAATTTGTCATTTTCAAAAATTCATCTTAAAAAATACAAACCCCAAAATTTTGAAATTTGGATGTATAAAATTAAACTCTCTAAAAAATCCAACAAATTAAGAATCATGTAAACCCTAATTCAACTATGAGAGTTATAATTTTTACAAACTAATTATTGTAAAAACCTAAAATTCATGGACGTGGGTATTGGACACAAAACTTTTTTTGGAGTGAGTAGTCAAGACCAATCATATGACCACATTAGAATAGTAAGTTCCAATATTTACAAGATCAATCTGAAAGGCATTAAGCACGATGAATAAGCTAGACACGGTCACTTGTGAACCATGTCTATATCGTCGATAAGATGCCCATAATAAAGTAAGCAATTTGAGAGGCTAAGCATTTTTTTGAACCACACAGGCAATTTAAGTGAAGCCAAACGTGTTCGGTTAACCAAAGATCTTAATTAGATTCACGAGTTAATTTTGTTTAATGGCTAAAGATGCGTTCATTTTAGATTAGATGGAGGATGTTCTACAAAGAGTAGAAAATGTGAAAAGCGTAACAACCCAATTTGACCTAAAGGGACGGACCAAATCGTCATATTATCATGTTGAAAGCTACCCATTAGGCTATTGCAAACACACTTACAAAAATGGGTTTAACCCTCTAGGAGGCTTAAAATAGACATCATATTGGGTTTCATAGAATACGTGCAGAGTCATACTACATAAGACAGATCTTACACTTACTGCTCATATATGAGCACTCCGAGCCATAACACAGGTAGCACCTCCCCTGTGACTAAGAAGGTGGTTTCATAGGTGTGATGATCGCTTCAAGCTACACGAGGCAAGACCTTGGATACTGTGACATGCTCCATTTCTTATTCTTACTTTCAGTAATTGGATTAGATAACTTGATTTCTTAATGCGGATGAGTGCAGTAAATTAAACACTCAGTCATTGTTACCTGTTTCAGATACCCCACAAGTAAAGTTAAATACATACACATCATCAGATGCTAAGGCATCGTACCCTAACACCCTATCTTCACACGATAAGACCCATATGCTCCTCCTACCCATATTCCTCTACACACACATTCAACTGCAACCAAATAAGTTTGTATACCTAGATTTGCTCCTTGGCATGTTCTGGGACTTTGGGGCATTATACACCCTGCAAACGATGGTTAACCTTCACCCCAAAGTTTATCCGCTCTACAATAATATAATAATAAAATAAATTGAATAATAACTGATAACTCTGTAAAAGAGTTATTATTCTTTGCATTTCATGTTAATTTTTGTCATGTTTCGAGTCATTTATACATCAGTTATATTAGTTTAAGAGTCTATTAGATATTATCAAGAATGCAAGAAATCATTGTGGTTTTGGTGTAAAAAGTGTTAATTAATGTTGTTCTAATAGGGTATAAGAGTTTCGAGATGATCTGGAATGAATTCAGGGCAAAATCGGGCCAAAATGCATGATGTGGTATTGTAGCGACATTCAAGCGCTCACTATTTGAGCGCTCGAGCACTAGCATTTTTGTTAAGAAATCTTTATAGCCAAGAGTTGAGCACCTGATCGCTAGGATTTTGAGCACCCGAGAGCTGGCGACGGGAAACCTGATTTTTCTGAAGATCTTGGTGGACCCTAATTGTAATGTTTGTATTGATCATGTATAAACTTTTATTAGGGTTTTAAAGAGAAGTAAAGAACAACTCTGGACGGCAAAGCGACAGCATGAAAGACGAGGAAGAACGACGAAGAAATTGGATCAGAAGAAAAATTACCTTTCTTGAAAAGAGTTTTTCTTACTCTAATTTATTTTTCTTTGTGATTGAATTATGTCTTTCATATCGCATATGAATTTCTTGATTTTATTCTAATATTTTATGGAGTAAATTCTTCTCTAGGATTTTCAATGAAACTTAGTGCATTGATTAATAAAGGTTATTACTTTTTATTTATATGATTGTCTTTTTGGATCATCTATTTTATTCTATTCGTTAATGTTATTATTAGACTGACCATCTACTGATTGATCTAGAGATTTATCTTGTCTATAGATAGAAAGATTAGATTTGTCATTTAATAAAATAGTCTTTATTCATCTATTTTAAGTGATTTACATATGAGATAGAAATATACTTTTATGTCTTGAGTAATTATTAAGGGCAGAACTTAAAGTATCATTTTGCATACATAATTTCATAGAGATATATAAATTAGGTGCAAGTGATAAGTTTATAGTAAATCTAAGAGATGCCATAAATAATTAATTTCCGTGGTTAATGATTTGAATATGAAATTCATATGTAAGAATTATAACTTTAATCATATAACACTAAGTGAAATTGAAAATCCTAGGTTTGTCATCTTGAAGTTAATTTATCATTTAAATATTGCATTTTAGATTAATTTAATCATAATTCATAATTAAATCACCATTTAAACTTGTTTCTATTTAAGTATAATTAATTAAATTAGTTTTGATAATTGAGAATATCTATAATTAATTTTTCGTGGGACGATAATTTCTTATCACTTGATTCAGCACGCGCACTTGCGTTTTAAATTCCACATCAATAACCACACATGCACAATCAACATATCATACAACCCAATCCATCATACATGGTTATGCAACATGCAAAACATGGATGAGATGCTTGGGTTCTAACACAGTCCTACATGCATGCCATGACGTGCAAGCAAAAATAGAACAAAAACAATAAATGAGAAATCCAAAGAAAAATATCTATTTCTATAGAAAAACAAACAGAGTTTCCCTTGAAAGTACAAAAGGGCCAACTTATCCACACAAGGATATGTATATTTTATCAAAATAATATAAAACATGACAATCTATCATGACGTTCAGTCATTATCGCTTTCGTCTTTATCAGAGTTGAGTTTGAACTTCAAGACTCCCTATCTATTCACATTCATCTACTCATTTCACAGATAGTTTACCATAACATATCACAACATGATTATCATCATTCACATAGTATCAACACACCATCATTACACATTACACACAACAGGTACACGTGTGCACGGTTCCATGTTGCTCATCCGCAGTCCCGACAACTTTCATTCCTTATAATTCTCACATATATATATATATATATATATATATATATATTAAAAATCATCAGTAATGAGTATTACCAGTTCAAAAAATAACTAATATCAAACTAGCATAGGAGAGCCGACCCTCTCGTTGAATAAAAACTACGTATACTTTCTCAAGAACTCTCATAAGGGCACTAATGGGAGCTGTGCCATCGCCCTTAGGCGGCAGCGTCCCCTTTCCATATCATTCTCTTTCCATAACATTTTTTTCCTTGGTCATTTTATCTATTTCTTGCACAACAAATTCATTCTTTTCTCTTCCGCCCTCTACATCCTTCGTATTACTCCTGGCTCTGAGTACAAAGGCCGAGTACTTTAAGGCATGCGCCATCAGTACCCTTTGAAGCCACAAGTCAAGACATGTGCTGCACAGAAGTACCCATAAACCTCCACACTTCTTTGGGTTTGAGGAACTCAAGGGTGGAGTTATCAGATCCCTCGGGAATGGAGTGGACGCTTACCAGTTCCAGAGCCCGCTTTGACTAGCACACACCCGCTCGTGTAGCGCAGTTGTTGCATTTCCCTGGTCACACATCTCACTGAAAATGCGAAACTATATATATAGGCCTGGGTAGGGAATTCAATATAATATAGGCTTGAAAGTAATTTGTGGTGGATCTTGTTTTTGAAAACATACTCAAGGGATTTTATCCTTAAGAGTTATTAATCCAAAAATACGATCGGCTAAATAGCTCGTGTAAATCGTCCTATAATCTGTCAAATAAATCATGATAGAATAGAGAACCAAATCAGATGCATGTCTTAAATGGACCTGGTAGAAGTTCCAAGCATTTCCATGCTCCTAGGCGGTGAGCTCCCACTCCATACCTATACATCAAATTTAGAAGCTAATGCCCGCTAACTAAATGATGCATCAACTGTACATTAACATCACACATACAATGCAATAATTAACTAATGGTTAAACAACCATCAATGTAGAAATAATTATAACTTATCCTATTCATACCAATTTTATTATATTTTTCTAAGTTACGTTTAAGTCAGTTAGCATGTTCAGATTTACTTTACTTAATTAGATCACTAATAATTATTCACTATCAATCAAATCGTGCAAATCATCACTTTAACCATAATCAGACATTCATCACAACAATTAATCAATCCTAGCATGTTGTGCTAATAAATATCAATTTTAAATAATTAAATTGAATAAATTCTATACCTAATAGTTAGTCACACAACAATGGTGACAAGGTTGTGGCCGGCTCAAGTGAGGATTGGCTAGAAGAGAGAATGAAGAAAAAGAAGAACAAAGTTGGGTGAGAAGGATGAATGGTAACAGTATGAGAAGTATGGAATATATAGATGTCAATGTGAGAAAAACGAATGGTCATGTGAGAAAAATGAATGATCAGTGAGAGAAATAAATGGTCAGTAAGAAAAACGAATGGTTGTCTCGTAATAATTCTAAAAATTTAGAGAACAGGAAAACAAATCCCATAAAATATAATACACATCAATGACATGTTCTATAACTAATAAACTACCCAAATTACCCGTAACGCGTCCTAATATACTATTTAGCCTAAAAATAATTCTACGATTTAATTAAAATAAATAAAGAAAAATCTGGCATACTCTCATATATTCTAATAACTCCTAAAAATAATTCTACGATTTAATTAAAATAAATAAAGAAAAATCTGGCATACTCTCATATATTCTAATAACTCCTAAAAATAATTCTACGATTTAATTAAAATAAATAAAGAAAAATCTGGCATACTCTCATATATTCTAATAACTCCTAAAAATAATTCTACGATTTAATTAAAATAAATAAAGAAAAATCTGGCATACTCTCATATATTCTAATAACTCCTAAAAATAATTCTACGATTTAATTAAAATAAATAAAGAAAAATCTGGCATACTCTCATATATTCTAATAACTCCTAAAAATAATTCTACGATTTAATTAAAATAAATAAAGAAAAATCTGGCATACTCTCATATATTCTAATAACTCCTAAAAATAATTCTACGATTTAATTAAAATAAATAAAGAAAAATCTGGCATACTCTCATATATTCTAATAACTCCTAAAAATAATTCTACGATTTAATTAAAATAAATAAAGAAAAATCTGGCATACTCTCATATATTCTAATAACTCCTAAAAATAATTCTACGATTTAATTAAAATAAATAAAGAAAAATCTGGCATACTCTCATATATTCTAATAACTCCTAAAAATAATTCTACGATTTAATTAAAATAAATAAAGAAAAATCTGGCATACTCT
>JAVDBV010085453.1:0-11581 GCA_032619315.1 Piper longum | reverse complement strand
CTAGAATCGGCCGATTTGGGCCGATTCCAGAATCGGCTCGAATCAGGCAAAATCGGCTTGAATCGGCTGATTCACGGATCGATTCGCATGGAGACCAATTTAGCTGATTTTTTGAATCGAAAAGCCTCTGATCCGATTTAAATCGACATATTCCAAATGGAATCGACCGATTTTTGCAACTCAGCATGATAGTATAATAGTTTCATTTACAAACAAACTATTTGGTGTATAATTCCAATGTTGAATTATATTATCCTTACAAAACTTTTTTTTTAAAATTTTCTTTGATGAGACAACATTGCAAACTCTTTAATTACTTCTAAAGAGTTTGTGCACATTTTGTGGTATTCAAACAATTAGGACTTGGAGAAGACGTAGAAGAACTACGAAGTTTGGCAACTACTTTGATCAGGACTTTGGCAATCGAAGATAGGAAGATAAAACTCTAGAGCTTTCATGAAGAGTTTTGTAACTACTTAAACAAAGACTTTGGCTATCCAAACTTTCAATTACAAGGGAAGAAAAGTTCTGAGTGTGAATTTTGGCAAGAAATTGATAGCCAAAATCTGTCAGTAAGAGACATAAATTCGAAAGATACCTAAAGAGATGTGTTAGTGGATATTCGGCAAAGACATTGGCAACCAAAGGTAACTGAACTTTTCAGCAAAGGCTACATGTGTTATGGAGACATCTATAAGACTTCGGTAGGTCAGTCAACAGTTGATCATTAAAAAAAATACCAAAATTATTTGTTGGAAAAAAAGTAAACATAGAAGATTCAAATCCTAGCGGTTACTATTTTGAGAATGAAATTTCTAGGCTATAAACAGGGCCTTGGGATGTGTATTTCAATTAGGAGAAAGTCTTGGAGTTAGTATTAGGCACTCATCTTGCTTGTAATCCTATTGTTTTCATTATGTAATACCTAAGAGAGTTGTAATGAGGTAAGATTCAAGTGTTTGAACTTCATTTATAAACTTCTAAGGTATTGGAAGGGTGTGTGAGCACTTGGGCTGAGTGAAGGAAGGTGCTAGCTTGTGGTGACTCTTTTGCTCAAGGTGTGAGTTTGGTGAAGGAGTGGACTATCTTTTATATTATATTGCTCCTCAGGTGTTAAAAGTTAGTACAAGTTTCCTTCACATTTGGTTGGTGTTTGTAAAGGAAGTCGCCCTTAGGGGGTTAGGGGTTGATGCAAGCTTCATTGACACTTGGTTGGTGCTTGTGAAGGAAGGTTTGTTGTTGCTTGTATAAGTACAAGTTGGTCGCTATAGTGATGGTAAGAAGACTTATCCAACCAAAAGACTTTGTGAGATAAAAAAATGGAGTAAGAGTTCCAAACCTTTTTAAAAATCTCTTGTCTTGTATCTTCTCTCTTTCCCTTCCCTTTTGTGTGCTTTTCTTAATTGGTATATTCTTGCTTTTGTTGCTTTAGAGAGTTAAGTAAACAAGCTCAAAGTCATTCAAAACACTTGTATAGTTTCAATCATTCGTCAAAACTAAGTTTCATTGTAAATTTAAACTTGTGTTTGTTTGCCTCACTCATTTGCTGTTTGCCTTGTTGGCCATTTACTTGTGTTTAATTGTGAATTATATTTGTGTTAAATAGTTTACGATTTAAATGATTATTAGGAGATTCTAAGTATTGTGGGGTTTTAACCTTGTGATTGGTAATCTTACCTAGCTCTCTCCCACATAGAGCCCCTTTAATTTTATTGTAAATTGCTAAAATAAATATATAGATAAATGGAGATCCAGATTTCTTGTCTTTGACTCGAACTCAACTTGGTTTGAATCATACTAAGCTTAAGTCAAACTCGAAGACAAACAAGCCAAGTTTGAACACAATTAAACTCGACTCAACTTGTTTGATTAGCACCCTTAGATGAGACTTCTAGCCAAACAAGTTTTTTTTTATTATTTACGTCAAAAAAAAGAGAATTAAAAGCACTCTCTAATAAAAAATAAGAGACTTAACCCAATCCAAATACAACAAAAGTAAAAAAGTAAATTAAATTATTATAGCCTATCTTCTCATTTAATTAGAGATTATCTTTAAGATATCAAATGATTATAGTTTATCACATTATTCTATGAGTGCCTATCTATAAAATTTTACTCTTTCTAGAATATATGCATGGTATCTTGCCTAATATTAAGTAAATTGAAAATTCCCATATACATATTTTTTTGGCTGATCCTAGGAAATCTTATTGAAACATTGGACATGCTTACAGTTATTTTAGTCAGTTGTGTTTAAGCACTAAAAAAAATTAAGTATTTTATTATTGAAATAACAAGGGAGAAAAGTTCAACTTTTCCACTTGCTACTCCTAAAATATGCTAATCGTGGACAAAGAATACAATGTTCTGTCTTTTTACATAAAGCCATACATATACTATATGAGTTGTAGCTCATATAGCTTATATAAGTTAGGGCTCCTATTTAGAGAATATTTAGTGGGTTTTCACCATCTAAAATCCACATAAATAAATATAAAAACAAATAATCAGCAAACTTATAAATTTTCAAACAATAAATCTAATGCTTTCTGCCCCTTCATCTTAATTTTCAAAGTAATTAAGAGTTTAGCGTATATCACAAAGATTAGGGTTTAGGTTGGTTTGTGCGAGAGCCCTACATATAGGGAGGCTTTTTAACTTATTTTGTTTTGTTCATTCAGATCATTATTGATGATACTGACATTCTCTCATTCTTGTAAAACTGATTGGATTGTCGATCATCTGTGTGATCAGAAGAATTGTGGTAACTCTCACCAGCAACCAAAGTGTTCTTGGCAATGAATGAGATAATGTGTGCATTTACAAGCAAATAAAAAGGTGCAGACAGTGTGAGTCAAGTTAAGATTTCCATCAGTTTCAAATATGAATCAGAAAACCTCTTTTCATCTGGAATATGTGCAACTATCTTGTTACAAGAGAACTTTGAAAAATCATAAGAGAATGGATATACAATCACACTTTCCACAATTAAACTTAACAAATTTTTTTCATTTCTGACAACAAATTGATCATGGAACACTTGCACCATTGATGAAAGAATTAGAGACAATAAAGAATCAATAGAAACAAAATATACAACAGAAACAAGCATATGACCGGCTCGAATTTGTCAGCCGACAAACACATGACAATTAACTTTTGGAATTCACAGTGCTCCCGTAATGGTGCGCTACTCTTCTCTTTCAAATTTAAAAAATTAATTCGCCATCATCAGTTAATAAAACGCATTTGATCCATTGTCTGATAGCAAGAAATATGCTTCTTGCTTTGAACCAATTTGATGAACTGAACAAGAAATATTCATAAAATACAATAAAAAGAAATCAGAATTGTAGGGCAGAAACCATTGGAAGAATTTAATTGGCTCTTTGTCAGTTCGCTGTAACAATCATCAATATCTTACAGTAAATCTCAAACAAATGTGACTGACGTGGATCTTATGCCTCAGAATGGTTCTCATATATTTCAGTTCTCACATTTTCACATTTCTGGAGAAAAATCCTACTTGATAAATATTTGCAGTCTATTGGTTGGGGGAACAAAACAAAAAAGGTATACAAAATGTGCTCCTTCCACTATTCCAGCTCCAGCATAAGTTATTATGCCTAGGTCCTTGATCCAGTATAAGCACAATAATGCAATGGAAGTTGAGCTGACTTAAGCATTTAAAATTGCTTGTAAATGAAGAAAATAACTTCACAACTAGAATGTGCCCAGCATATTTACATTTTGAATGAGTGCTGATCTAAGGCCTACTGCAAATTCAGACTCACTTCCTCCAAACCAGCCAACCGGTCCAGCATACATTCCTCGGTCAAACATTTCTGTTAAAAATAATTAATGTGTTTGTCTATTAAATTAAACATTAAATGGTTCTCTTTCCTGAGAATCTGAGCTGTTAATCCATCTAAATTTACATACTTTCAGAGCCGAAAGGCATGGGTTTGAATTTTTTCATTGGTTTCTTCTGTAGGAAAATTTATTTTCCCTACAAATACCCGTCTGTTCATGTGCTACCCGTTAAAATTTTGCTCACACGTGAAGGGAATTGTAAGCAAATATTAGCAAGTTCAATTTTCTAACTAGTTCAGCTTTAGGGATAAGTAGTTCAACCATCTAAAATTACAATTTATTACATGCTACCCATTCAGAATATGCAACTACAACAACAAAAAAAAAGAACTGCAGAATCACATGTTTAAAGAATATGCAATTGTAGCTCATGCAGAAATCGCATCCATTATCAGAAATTTGAACTTGATAGTTTTAAAATTTTGAAGTGAAACATAAACAAACAAAATTTGTATTATTTTAATTCATATGGTAAGAATGGTGGGCCTGAAATCCCCATAAGAGTGAAGATATCAGGATTTTTTGTTGGATGCCCTTTTTGATGAGCTTGGGACTCGAAGAATGTTAGGGATATGCCAATCAATTAAAAAAAAAATGTATGTGCCAGAAGTGCACCAATATAACCATATCATAGATAATGATACCAAGAGTGCTTGCAACTCCTATGAACTAAATTAACCACAAGTAAAAGGCCACAAAATTTTGCTTGCCTTCAATATGTACCATAGCAGTTGGTATTCTGTACTTTCAACTTACCATTTTCCGTAATAAATAACCGTGCCTCTTCTGTAGGCCATCCACAAACAGCAGGACTTGGATGCAGAAAAGATAAGATTTCAAACTGCACAAAAATAGAACCATAAGCTAGAAGCAGGTGACTAAAAATATCATCAAAATTTTCATTTAGAAATGACAGAAATTTTTTCTTCATTCTATGTTTGTCCATCTTGCAATGAGGCTTTTACCTCTTTATCTTCTCTCTTTAACCTTCCAAATAGTTGAGAGTGAAGATGTTGAACTCATGAAAGCTTTCGAATAGCTTTTCCCGGATTAGGATAGACCTCGTCACATAAAACCTGTATTAAAAAGTAAATGAAAGATAATAGACAGTTGGCACTACACTAAAGTCCCATAATGTTTTGTGCAGATAATATGACAATGAACAATTCCTGGAGTTGGTAGAAGAAAACATGTCAATGAAGTAATGTATGAATTGCCCACAAAAGTTTTCATAATGGTAAAACACTACACTTGTCTTGTAACTCAATGCTTTCCCATACAATGGTGAACTCAAGTTGGTCTTTAAGACTGAAAAACTAAATATATACAGTTAAGGAAGCTACCATATGAAAGAAATTGAAAATCCTTGGAAAGCATTGAATATAAAAGTTTTGTAAGACATGATCATCAAACATGTTAAGCATGTTGATTCAGTTATACAGGCAATGATGCCAACTGTCAATACCCATATTTTAAAAGAAACAAACATCCTGTCAGTGATCATTGTGGACCAGCATTACTTATATTACAGCTGAATAGTTTAACATGAAGCTCAATAGAAAAAATGAGCATTAGTTTTTGCAATTAACATAGTTGACATGGAGTCTAAGCAAGCAGGTCATTCAATCATACCATGCTAAATAGTTAATCAATGGTCAGAGCCAATGTTGTAGTTACTTTTACTCTTCCAGCTATGAATAATTGCATCCATTAAGTAATTTTACGCTTGGAAGAGTTCAATCATCAGAATGGTGCAGTCATTTCACTGTTTCATATAAGTGTGATATTTAGGGGCTTAGACTTAATTCATTCCTGGTTTGAGGTTTTGTTTTAAGAACTAAATTAGAGTTAACCAAAAAGAGGGCACCAGTTTGTATGTTTTCCTAAGCTCACACTAAAGAGCAGTAAGAACAGACCTGGTAAGTAAATCGTTCTCAATTTGGAAATCTTCACTTTCAGCCCTTCCCCGTGCACGTGTTCCAGCCAAAGCTTCAGTCGATAAATTCAAGAATTTCCGATGAAATAATTGCTCAGGCTGTTCAAACAAATGTGTCATAGAGAACAATAATGAATCACAAGATATATAAAAGAAGCATATATTGTTTCTTATGCAGGCTAAAAGTTAAAACAAAGAGATAAACAAGTTAAATAGTCATGGAAGAAAGCAAGGCACGCAGTTTGAACTAGTATTTTACAGGCAACACTTCAATTTCTGATTTCCAAATTAAGAGGAACCAAACAGGAGGAAAACGAAACGAAGGTAACTTACCGTATTCCCAATAAAAGCTGGCGAATTGGGCGGATGAATACAAAATTGGTAAGAGTTGGCAGTAAAATTTATAAAACTTGATGTCATATGAAAATCATGTTAAATTGAGTAAAGCATTTAAACATACAGAGGAGAACCTCTAAACAAGCAAGTAATACTTCTGGATCATATCAACACTAGTAACAACTTTGCTGCTCCTAGCCAGAACAGCCTTTGAGCAGCAGTGTGACAAATCAATTGCATGGATGACTGAATAATTGTAAGTAGCTGAAAGTGATAAGTCATATTCTCTTGAAACGAAATAGAGCCATCAACTTTCATGAAGCATTCACAGAAAAAGATAAAAACCATCTTACTGCCCAAGTATATGTGGATTAAAACAAGATGCAAAATATGTGCTCAATCATTTAGTGTTTCAAATGCATCATGGATGATGCAACAGTTATACCTTAATAAGTCCTGAGCTTTTTCTGTTTATTGTTCCCAAAGCTTTCTTTACAACTGCATCCCAGTACAACATACTTGGGATATGATCTATGCTCATAATTGTTGTCTTAAGGACTTCCTTTTCTAATTTAACAAATGTTGAGCAGATCTGCACATTAATTAACATACTAGGACTAGTCATATATGAACATTGTATAAATATGAATAAGCATACCAAGACATATGAGCAGTGACAGAGAACATTTAGTCTTGATTTGCAATTGAAGAAAAACACTGATAATTAAACCTGGAACATTGAGTCTTTCAGTAGTTCTACAGCCTTACTCCAAGTCCATAAAAGTCCCACGCAATAGTAACAGCAAGAAAATAGTTCCTCGCAAGCTCATCAAGTTCAACCTTTCCCGAATTTTGTATGTAATAGTAAAGAAACAAAATCAGTTTATGTTTTAATCAGGAGGAAAGTATAATGTAATTGTTGTATGGCAAAAGTTTTGTCCCACATCTAATGTGGGATGAGATTGGGAGGAGTTCCCACTCTATATAAAGACTGCTCCCCCCTTAGTTAAAATCATCCCAAAGAGTAATTCAAAATTACCTACTTCCATTTCTACCATTGGTAATTATTTCTTCTACCATTGGTAATTTGTTCTTTCTCTCTTTGTAATATTTCTCTTTAGTGAAATATTATTTTGGTAGTATCCTAGGACGTATGCAATTGCCGAACCTCGTTAAATTCTCGTGTTTGTTCTTGTTCTTTTCTTGTCTATTTAATAGCTATTGTCGGGTATAGTTAGTGTTAATTATTGTGCTATTTATATTGCTTGTCTTGATAAAATTCTATCTAGGAGTTGGTTTTTAAGCGGACTATCTTGTCCCACCAACTTTTTTGGGAATTTTATATTGGGGTGATTTTTTAGTACAATAGTTTTCATGCTTGTCATCTAGGTAATAGTTCTCACAGTGAACTAGTTATCTTTGGTGAAAATTACCCGTTTTTTCACAACAGTAATAACAATCTTCTCTTAACATCTAAACAAGAGAGGTAGTATCTTTTAAAACAATCAACCTGTACAAATAAATGATGAAGTAAAATGATCTGAAACTTGATGAGCTTGTTGGGAAGTGGAGAAAGAGAAAGAGAGTGAGAGCTGCCTTGTTGGGTTGGTGAATACGAAGAAAGATAATTGGCGTGAAAATGATCGTTGGCATCGACCAGCTTATTCAGGTAAACAAGCCAAATGCAAGTTGGACTGTGCTAGAATTGAATCAGTTCATTTTTCACTAATTACATTCACTAGGTAAAATGTCACACTATGTGATTTATATTATATAACTAAAATTTATTTTTATTGGTAAATTCTCATTAAATAATAAATTAAAATATAATATTGTAATATCTTAGGTAGAGATTTTAGTTACTTTAAGAAGAGATCTTAATTGAGAGAGAAGATTAACTATAACAATTTAATTTTTATTTTTATTGTATTTTAATTGGTTAAAGTGTAATACCTTGATTTTGGTTCGCCTAAAAACCGAATCAGAAATATTGCAATCGAGTCAAGTCATGACTGAAGCTAGTAATTTGTAAGACAAGATTAATAATATAGATCGAAACAATTATTTTAGCATCTCCAGAATAGAATACATTAATCATAAAAACTCAGCAAATATAAATAAAAATATGAAAGAGAATACTTACACTGAACTCAAGTGTGTGTAACATTTATCTATCATCCTACCAAACCCGACTCAGAAAAACAAGACCTATAGATATAATATAAAAAACATAAGTAAGGGATTTCACTGGTTTGGAAAATAACTAAATATCAAACTGTCAAATGAGAGATGATTCTCATTTAAAAGAAAATAATTATATACTTTCACTAAACTCTCCATAAGGGTACCTACTTAGGAGCCAACAAGTTACAGATCCGGTAACATCCTGACCTGCCTAGCCTATTGATACTTCTCTCGATATTTTCTCATTTTTTCCTAATCCCTTGGGACTACTAGTATATCCTAAACCCTCTCATTTCCTCTATATATCTCCTAGCCTTGATCACAAAGGACAAGTACTCCGAGGTAGTCGCCTTTAGTACCTTTTTAAACCACATCTCTAGATGTGCGCTCTACTTAAGAGTACTCGTAAACCTCCACATTTCTTTAGATGTAAGGAAATTCAAAACGTAGAGTTGTTAGGATCCCTCGGGAATTGAACAACCATCTCACTAATACAGAGCCCACTATAACTGACGCGTGCACCCACTCATGGTACATGCGAGTCAGTTTCACTAACTCCCATCTCACTAAAAATCAGATAAAATTATATATAGGCCTGAAAAGGGATTTATATAATAAGCTTGAGAATGGATTTATAGAATAGGCCCAAAGACAACTTGCAATTGTTCTTAATTCGAAAACAATTCGAGGAATCTCATTCTCAAAAGGTATTAATCCGAAAGTCAAATACGTCTAAATGGCTTGTACATGTCCTACAATCTTAAAATCAAATCCACAGTAGACTAGAGGGATAAAGATGAGAAGAGTCCTAACGGATATGTGGTCCCATTGTGAGAAAATGGCCAGAAAGCTGTGAAATCGTCGTCAGATGCGGTGACGTCGTCTACGGCAATCGTGACCACGATAGTAGTCATTGGTGGTCTCAAAATAATGATTTCGGTGAGGTAAAGTTGTTGAGGTAGTCAGCCTCACTAGAGGAAATTCGTTGGTGCTGAAAAACATCCAGAAAAGATGGGGCTGTAGTGGGAAATAGACAACCAACTCCGGCAGCTTCGAATGCGGCAGCGCGAGCATTGGTGGTGGATCTTGGTTAGTAGCCGGGTGCGATGCGGTCATGATCAGACTAATTTGAAGGCCGAAGGAGGGCCAGAAATTCATTGGCGGTGAGCCAAAGTGTTGGCTGCAATAAGGTGTAAATTTGAAACAATGGGGAGAAAAGCTAAGTTTTTTATTTTAATTTTTATTAACAGTCCAGATCTTGTCACATGGTACGACCTAAGCCATATGACAACTCGTGGGCCTTGAAGCCCACCTATATATATATATAGACGGAAAACTTGGATCATAAGTCCAAAGTCAAAACTAACTCAGGGCCTAAAAGTGACTATATAGGTATTAATCGAGGCAAGAAAGCTAAATGATGGGCAATCCAGTAGTCCAAAATCCCTAAGATGCAAGTAAATGAGATATCCTAAAAATCTCAAACGGATACTAAATGCTATAAGGGCTTAGATCTAGCCATAAAACCCTCGCTAACGCAAAAAAAAAAAAATGTATAGCTCGAGTATACAGTGATAACTCATACTCTACTATAGAATGACTAAAGCTATCATTTGCATGTTGGCTATATTTAGCCTCCATAATATGTTCATACGGTCATTGGAGCCCCATACTCATAGTTTGAAAATTAATTTAGCTCGAGCTCTTTCAAAACTGAGTCAAGACTAGCCCAAATTAAGCAAAACTATGATTTCATTCAACTAAAAGTTTGACTCGGATCAAGCGAGTACAAACACAAGCACATGTCAAATCACCTCAACTTGACTCAAAACTCGATAATTTACATCAGATATAATAATTTACATATATTTTATAGAACTATTTATGTAAAATATTAAAATAATGATACATATTGTAACGACATGCCCCAAAGAGCAATGTAACGGGCTTAAGTCATTTCTTTAAAAGGGGTTAACCAAGTTACAGCTTTATAATCCATTTTCAATTATAAACAAGATCTTAGTCCAGTACGTATTAGATGTTGGACTAAGTTGACGAATCTCACAACCCACACATCTTATCAAAAACCAAATTGCTCTGATACCATTTACAACATAATGAATCTAATTCATTTCTTTAAAAATGATTAACCAAGTTATAGATCTATATTCTATTATCACTTATTAATAGGATCTTAGCCCAGTATGCATTAGATGTGAAACTAAGTTTAGGGATCTAACAAATATAATTATATTGTAATGATGGTTTTACACGATAATATAATTTTCCTCTCAAACAAACTATTTGGCACATAATTGAACCAAAATTAAACTATTTAAACTTCTATAATTAATTTTATTACAAGTTACACAAAAAAAAATTATGAATGTTCAACTTTCTCGTGTTCGTCTCTAAGTCAACTTGACTCAAAAGCTTGACTCGATTTGAAATAAACAAGCTGAGCTTGTGCATCATTGAACGCGACTCAATTCACTCAAATAGTGCCCCTAATTACTAAAAGTACATATAGATTAATATAAAAATATATAATTATAATATTCATAGATTTTAAAATCAATTAATACTCTTAACCGATTCATCTTAATTATCAAATATAATAAATACATACCTAACATGATCACTATTCGTAATTAAGAAGGAATTATAAACACGAAGAAGATATTATACACGTGAATGGTTAGCACACCGAGTCGCTTTATTGCATGCCTCCGTCATGTTACACTTTTTGAATTTATACACAACTCAAAATCAGAATCCACGTCAACCTCATTCAATTATCGATTGACATACCAGGAGGCTAGTGTATAAAGGAAATGACTTGTGATCATTTTCTACAATAAACAACTATTTAACTTGCTCCCTAACATGTGCCAAAGACTTTAAAATTATTAAAAATGAAATAATAAAGTGTCAAAAGCTAAAAAGTAAATGTCATTGTCAAATTCTTCTAAATATTTTGAAGCCATATATCTTTCAACATATGAAAAATGAGATATCGGATGTTGATAATTTTTATTTTTTTAGACATCAATATGATTTATTTTTATATTTTTTAAAAGTGCAATAATTTAAGTGCAAAAAAGGCAAAAGATTTAAAAAAGTGAAAATCAGCCTCAAACAAATCCACTTGGCATTTTATTCAGGTAATATAATAAAACTAGATATTTTAGTTGTCTAAGTTCGTTAAGATTATTCTGTATTGCCACTACATACATCGAAGAGCTATCAAAG
>JAVDBV010085446.1:4748-28109 GCA_032619315.1 Piper longum | reverse complement strand
ATATATATATATATATATTGCATATACCCTGGCAAGATCTAGACCGTTCAAAAAAAAAATTTTTAAAAGAAAACTTAGCTTTCCTTCCCCTTTATTTCGGATTTGCACCCTAACGCCTACAATTTGAGACCAACCCAAACCCTCGTTATGGTCGCAATCATCGTCGACGATAGCCCTGCATCCGGCAGCGATTTCACTACTTTTCGGTCGTTTTTCGACCAACCAATGGCCAAACACTATTGGTCACTACCACCAGCACCTTTTCAGTCCTCCTCTCTATCGATTGCGATTGGCAGCAACCTCCACCGCGCCGTTGCATGTGTTTTTCGGTGACCAATCGCCCTGTTTACCTAATCCGCATCCACCCAGTCAACACCCCCATCTGCCTGCCCATGTCCGTCTCCGCGTCCACCAGTCCAGACTCATCCACCAACCCAGCTCAGCTAACCAAGTCCAGCCCAACCCAACCTAGGAGCTCAATGAGGCCGAGTCAACTCGGTCTAACTCACCGGGTTAACTAAGCTCGTCTTTTATAGCTATTTTTTCGACTATTTTTTGTAATTCAAAAGTCCTTACATTAGTTTTGATGCATATTCTCATTATTGATATGTTTAGATATTATGAATAAATTATTTATTTATTATTTATTTTATTTAGTTAGTATTCATATTTTTTTTATTTGTATGTTTATAGATTATGATGCATATTTATAGAATTATTTTTTATTATTAATGATCGCGTCTATGTTGATATTTATTTGTATTAATTATATATTTCCATATTGGATAGTTATGCTATTATTAGTATGAATGATTAATTAATATTAACAATTTATTTATTTATTTACTAACATGAGTATATGTTGAATTTGCTCATGTTTAGTGTACTATCTAATATAATGATACTATTATTTTTATGATTAGAATATTTTTTTTATTAATTATTTATCTATTTATAAATGAGTGTATTTAGTTATTTATTTATTAGTCATTTTCTTTATTATATCTCAATTTGCATGCAAAGTGCTTAGTATATGTTTATTTAGCAATGTTTTTTTATTGTGATATTATTTATAATGTGAATACATACCACGATTATACATCATATAGAGTTAGTTGTCAGTCTTTTCGGAGTATGAACTCATCGTAGATGAGACATCACACTATATTTTATTATTGATTTAATTTCTAGATCATAGGACGTGTTAAATAACTATTTTATCAGACCCCACTTAACATGCGTCATTTAACATTATCTTTTTTTTGTGATTAATAACCATTAAGGATAAGATCCCTCGAGTTATTTTCCAATTTAAATCCACTTCAAGTTGCCTTCAGGCTTATTTATATGTTTCCTTCTTAGATGTATTCCTAGTTTTTATCGGGTTATCAGTAAGTAGAGAGTTGGTAAAATTGACCTTGCGTATACCATAAGCAAGAGCCTACACAGGTCATAGCATGCTCCGAATTAATGAAAGGTTTGTTCCATTCCCAAGGAATCTTGACAAGATTATTCACACTATTTAGCATGTTTAGACGTTTTCTGGCCACCTAGCGACTGGACACCGTTAATCACCATCGTCAACACCTTCCTCATCCTCCCCTCTATTGATTGCAACCGGCAATAGCCTCCATCGAGCCGCCACCAGTGTTTTCAGTGATGGGCAGCACCTGCGCCATCGGCCTGTTTACCCAGATCCGCATTCGCCTAACCTCTAGATTAGTAAGAGAGTTGTTCTACTCCCAAAGGATCATAACAACTATACATCTAGAGTTTCCTCACACTAAGAGACTTGTGATATCAAAGGATACTAAAGGTGACTGATTGCCTGATAATACTCGGTCATTGTGCTCTTGGCTATGTGTTATACAGAGGTTGGAGAAGGCTTAAGATATGTGTTATTTCTCAAGAGTTTGATTAATTATTGCTAAGAGAGGTATTTGTCGAAAGTGGCATAGAACCAATTTAGTTTGGAATGCTATCGGGTGTACAACTTAATGGCTCCACAGTAGCTGCCATTTTGAGCATTTAGTAGAAGTTATATAAATGTTTATTTTACATGAGAATTAGCACTCATTTGTCTATTTGATATTTAGTTTTTCTACAAACCAGTGACAACAATTTCTGACATTTTTATTATACATGTAGGTATTGTCTTCCTGAGTTGCCTTTAGTGGAAAGATAGATAAATGTCACACACTTGAGCTCATTTTTATTATTTTTTTTATACTTTTATCTATATTGATATATTTTTATACATATTTAGTGATGTATTGCATTCTCGATATGCCAAGTGAATTATTTTGTTCTATTTTATTAATCGAATTTTACAAATTATCAGATTTAGACATAAATCGATTTGATCGAAACATTTATGATTCAATCCGTAAGTGAAATAAAATTGGGGTGTTACACCACCAATCAAAAAATATCATATATGTAAACATACAATTAATGGGTAGTTAATTACCAAACTTAATCGGTAATTATTTCTTACATAACCATCAATAAGTTTTTTTATTAGTGGGCTTTTAAGAGGTTTCTTTGTGGGCAGCTTCTTAAATCTTTTTCATTGAGTAAGCAGGTCTCTTAATTTGTTACTACCCATTATCTGGTTATAGTTGTAATATGGTGGAAGGTCTTCTAGCTGCTCCAATCATAATCAAGGAAAGCACTATTCATTAAATACCCTTAATGACATTTCAAAAATTTTAGTAATAAATGAGTGCTATCACTAGTTTATATCCGGTTGCTTTTATTTTTCATCCGGCTAACTATTCAGACAATTGCATTTAATGGTATTTATTTTTAGTTAAAAAAAGCCCCAAAAATCGAATTTTATTTCCACGCTCGACCAATTTCCCTACATTGGAGAACCATCCTCGACCCGACCCGAAATCAATGCAAGTATAAACCGGGCCGAGCGAACCGCTGGTCACGGCCACCAGCGTTCAAATGCAAAAAAGCCTCTTCTCCCGCCGTCTCCCCCTTCAACCTCTTGCCGTCGCCGGCGCTGTCCTTCCACCGCCACCGAATCCCGGCCTCCGGCCACCAGATCCCGACCGACTCCCTACCTCCCCAACCAAGAAAGACTTGAACTTTCATGGCTACAACGCTCTTCTCACTCGCTGTATCGACCACACGGCCGTGAAAGCGGGCCGGAGCGTTCATGCCCACATGATCACGGCTCGTTATCGGCCACCGATCTATCTGAGCAACAGAATTGTCGTGTTTTATGTGAAATGCGGGTGTTTGGGTGACGCACGGTTGGTGTTCGACGAAATGCGTGAGCGGAGTGTTGTGTCTTTCACTGCATTGATGTCGGGGTATGCGAAAAAGGGCGGTAATTCGGAGGCCTTGCGGCTTTTTTTTATGATGATGGGAGCAGGTATAGGTGATGTTTGGTGGTTTGTGAAATCTGTGGCTATTGCATTGTGGTGTGGAATGTGGATTGTTGATGAAGTTGTTGGTGATCGTAAAATTGTAATGTTGCTGTGTTGCAGGTGTCGAGCCAAATGAATTTGCTTTCTCAACGGTTCTTACCGCCTGTGATGGAGTGTATGGAGTACAATATGGCCAGCAAATTCACTGTCTTGTTGTGAAAAGGGGTTGTGAACTCCATTTGTTTGTTGGCAGCTCTCTTCTTGATATGTATGCAAAAGCTGGTGATATAGATGCTGCTATGGTGGTTTTTAACAATCTTCCAAACAGAGATGTAGTCTCATGTACAGCTGTAATTGCAGGTTGCGCTCAATCTGGCCACGATGAGGAAGCTTTAGAAATGTTTCGACTGCTCCTCAACGATGGAATGACCCCCAACTATGTTACTTATACCAGTGTTT
Organism: Piper longum; assembly: GCA_032619315.1. Taxonomy (NCBI): domain Eukaryota; kingdom Viridiplantae; phylum Streptophyta; class Magnoliopsida; order Piperales; family Piperaceae; genus Piper; species Piper longum. The sequence goes on along the minus strand of JAVDBV010085446.1, from coordinate 24,267 downwards.
TGACTGCCATCTCCGGCCTTGGTTCCATGGATTATGGCGAACAAATTCATGGCAAGGTTATCCGATGTCAGATGCCAGCATATGCTGTGCTCCAAAATTCCTTAGTAGATATGTACGCGAAATGTGGATGCCTTTCAGGTGCAAGGAAAGTTTTTGATGGCATGCCTGATAGGACTGTGAGTTCTTGGAATGTGCTGCTTGTTGGATATGGTAAGCATGGTTTAGGAAGGCAAGCTATAGATCTTTTCAGATTAATGGAGAGGCAAGTTGATGTTAAGCCTGATGGGATAAGTTATATGGCCATTTTGTCTGGTTGCAGCCACGCAGGATTGGTTGATGATGGTATCGATATTTTCAATAAAATGGTTCTCAGCAAGGAAGTGAAACCAGACTCACTACATTATGGATGTGTTGTGGATCTCATGGGGCGTGCAGGTCTGGTCGATAAGGCTTTTGAGTTTATCATGTCTATGCCATTTGAACCAACTGCAGCTATCTGGGGTTCATTATTAGGTGCCTGCCAAGTCCACACTAATGTCCAGGTTGGGGAGTATGTGGCTCACAGGCTTTTTGAAATGGAGCCCAACAGTTCTACTAATTATGTGATGCTTTCGAATGTATATGCTACTGCAGGGAGGTGGGAAGATGTATTGCGTATGAGGAACCTTATGAAGGATGGGAACATGATCAAACAACCTGGGAGAAGCTGGGTGAAGATAAATGAGGTAATGCATACATTTTGTGCAGGTGGTATATCTCATCCAAGAAGGACAGAGTTAATTGCAAAGTTAGAAGAGTTAACTGAGAGGATTCGTGAATCTGGTTATGCTCCTGACTTGAGCTGTATTTTGCCCGATGTTGATGATGAACAGAAAGAGAAAATGTTGCTAACTCATAGTGAAAAGCTAGCTGTCGCATTTGCGTTAATTGCCACTCCTGAAGGAACAATCATTCGGATTGTTAAGAACATTAGGATCTGTGTTGATTGCCACAATTTTATGAAGTTTGTTTCAATGATACATGCTAGGGAAATTTCTGTGAGAGACACTAATCGGTTTCATTATATTGTTGGCGGAACCTGCTCTTGTGGTGATTATTGGTAGGCGAATTTGACATTAAAATTATCTAAGATTATCATTGTTTACCATCTTCACAAAAATTTCGCCACCAAAGATTGGTCTGGAAAGATGCAAGAGAAATTATTGTGGAATTTTCGTCAACGGAGCATGCAAGTCTTTCGATTTTGTGAGTTGGCATGGCTATGATAGGGTGGAAATGTTATCTGTACTAGTATCAAGAGTCTTACAGATACATGATACTTTTATTACCCATTTTGAGAGCTCTCTGGGTGAAAGGAATTGAAACAGCTAATGGTCTCTTAGTTACAGGAGATGCCCTGATTATCCTGTATGAAGGTAAAGTATTACTTATAAAATGTACATTCGCTTGCAGTAGTAGAGTTACAAGCATCCTGCCAACTATGTAATGAGTAAGCAGTTGAATGGTGTCCGTGTTCGAGTGGCTCTGGAATAAGTTCTCTAGAGTAAATAGCATGCCCCTCAAAAAGCATGAAATGCAAATAATAAAAGTAAGGGATTTCAGGGTTGGCGATTTGGTCCATTGCCATTTAGCAAACAGATAAATGAGATAAAATACCCCTAAATTTTGGCCAGCAGTAACTTTTGCTAGTGGCTGACTGAAAAATTCTCAGAGCATTCATGTGTTGACTTCAAACATTTCTTCATGTATAACACAGTATTGAATCTGTTACCGTGTTGAAAGATTTGTGGATGTTACGAAGAATTACTGGGGAGTGGAATATCAGTTACAAACTCTTGGCAAGTCATGGTAGCTTGTTCACCATCAATGGCTTGTTATATACATGACTTTATGCCAGCAAGAACTCCAATATTCACTTTCCCCTGCCTCCAATATCGAGCTTCCACTATGCATACCCTCTGGTGCCTTGACAAATGAGGGATCACGCGGGACGCTGTACTAACCATGACACTTCAGCAAGTCAAACATTTGAGTAAGTTCACTATCCCGTCTTTGCCTCTCCTTTCATAGCTTCAGCGGCTACTGCCTCACCACTGCCCGTTTCGACAGCCCCACTTCTCTTTAGTCTGTCCTTGTTAATATATGGTTCATATTTGGATGAGGTTACTTGCTTTTTCTTAAGAACAACTTTGCCAGTGTTACCGTCTGTTTCAGTCTTTGCTTCGGTTGTCTGTCCACTGGCTTTCACCTTCTCAGAAGTTGTTTGGGAATGTGTATTTTCCTTTGGATCTCCAGATTGCTGTTTGCTGCCAGTTTCTTCCTTGGGACTAGCGTCAGGAAGCAGAGCTCGATGGCTTAAACGGAGGTGCCCCTTTTCATTTATCTAAGTGTTAAAGGCAGAAAGAATGGTGAAACTGCTAAGAACGCATTGAACCATCAATATAAAGGTTATATCAAGGCATAGCTGTAACAATGAAATATTCTGATATAAAACTTGAAAAATAAAGAATTCATTACCTCAATCAGTTTGACATCTAATCGATCTCCCACTTTAACAACCTACCAAAATTAGTATACATCCATTGTCAAAAAATAAGCTATAAATTTTCAAATGAAATTACAAAAATTTGATCAAATTTGGTGAAGTACAATTTAAAATAGCAAATTGGCATACCAGCTATGCCTTTTATATATTATGCAAATTTTTGTCTCATCCGAAAGAATATTTCAACTTAATTATAATTGTCCAATACATTACCATTTTTTTTACCATAGAAAGTTACAAGCAAGGAGGCTAAAACGACTTACATCTTCAGCTTTTTCCAACCAATTTGCACTGAGCTCACTAATATGACAGAGACCCTGAAGAAAATGAACCATAAATGTAAAAGAACTCCAACTGGTGAATGAAAATTTTCACAATAATTTTCAAGAATTGTTGTAATAGGCGAATATAAAATATGTGCAGATCTAAATTGAGATTCACCTCACGTCCAGGTGCAATTTCAACAAAGGCCCCATAAGGTGCAATAGATTTGATCTCACAGTTCCTAATAATAAGAAACATTAAAAGTTATTAACTTATAAAAAGAAAGCAATATAGTACAGTTTAATTGTGTGTAGTTAATTACCTACCTATATATGTCACCAACTGTCGGGACCATTGTTAGGCTGGAAATTATAGCTTTTGACTTCTCCAAACTCAACGTATCTTTTGCCGTAATTTTGACCTAGAGAAGGCACACACTTATAATTAGGTTCAAGATCTATCACACAATAAGGTTGGAGAACAGATTTTCCACGTACAATGCCATCGTCTTGTGTATCTATGGCTTCTATACCACATTCCTCAATGATGCTTTTGATCTTTTTCCCGCCAGTTCCAATAATCAAGTTAACTTTATCCGGTTTAACCTGCAAATCAAAGCATAAGCATTTATCCTAGAGCTTGCTTACTCAAATCGTTCTAAGTTTATCAATTGCAATTTAGAGTCTCCCTGAGACAACCATGAAAAAAGAACAAAGTATCAACAATGTCTAAACCAATTATGAGACAAACATTGGTCAAGAACACCACTCAATGGTTTGAATGCATCAACCCTGCCATATCAAAGGTAGATTGATTGTGGTGCCATTGTGTATGAGTATAATCAAGAATAACTTTACTAGCATTTAGAGTGGTGCAACCTTTCTGCTGCAACAATGAAAAGGTTTGAGGTAGAAGTAGAACTGCCGAAGCTGAAGGATAAATTTGGCTTTTCCAGTGAAACAATTGTGCTATAAGCTTACATACTATCCTTAAGAGTAAATAAATAGAGCATCATAGTAGAGTTAACACTGTCCGCATCCTAAAGATTATTAGCTTATTAATATTCATCAAATTGAATGCCAATGCTCAACCAATCTACTGTGAGTACAGTCTAGCAAACAATTTCATGCAAGAAAAATATTTTGTGAAGCAAATTTATGGTAAATAGTTTTGCAAGGCAATCATCAGCATTAAAAAGATCAACCATTTTTTATTTCTGAAAGTGCATGCCTCTCTTTACTCCACATTGTTGGAAGGGATTCTAGATAATCAAAAATTCAACTTAAAACAGGTAACTTATGTGGAAAGAGATATGATAACTTATGCTGAGAAAAATGGATATGGTAACAGCTCTAACCTTCATTACATGGATTAGGGGAGCATACTTGGAAAGCTTCATTGATGGAGGGGGTGAGCTCTTTAGCATTTCAGCTACAAGTGATAAACAAAGGAAAAATATCCACAAACCACCAATTACAGCAAAGAAAAGCAATGAAGTTTTATAAACATATTTCCATCAAATGCAACATGATTGGTGGTTAACTTATATAAAAGGAAGCTTACATGAGTAACATCACTGGCATTAGCAAATATAGCTCAAAGTTGTGAAGAGGTTGACATGGTGCATTACCAAATTTCTAGTCACCATGGCAAAAAATTATGTGCGCACTGTGGTGCATACAGAACTTATATACGCATCAATAACTCAATCTCTGTTTATAGATTTTTGCATAAAGAACACAATCAGGTAGAATTACTGAGTGAAACATGGACAGCTCCTGTTGCTAATTTGTCTCTTCCATAAGAATGCATTTTTGTTTTTAATGTTTTACATTTTCATACCGTTACATGCACTATATACCATGTAAAAATATTTTGCAAACAGATATGTATGAATACCAAGTACATGCTTTCGCCCCTCTCTAGCTTGAAAAAGCGCTCGTTCCATAACAGGCAATGTGATCCCTCCTACCTACTTGAGAATTTTATGAGCAAAAAGTAAACATAAAAAAATATTTTCAAGGATAAGAAAGCCTATTTACAGTACTTTAGTTCAACATAACATGCAGGAAATAACAGTCACATATTTTCACCTTTATGTCCATTTGAAAAGCAGTTACACCAGTCTCATTTCCAGCCACCTGCAATAAATTTAACCAGGACACAATTAGAGAGATACAATTGTAGAAATGAAAACTTATTCAAACACAGTCCAAAGTCAAGGATCTACTGCTTAAGCATGAGAAATCCAATCAGTAACCTATACTGGTTTGGCTTAACATTCTGCATTTCTCATTATTGCAGTAACAAATGAAAATATATGACAAAGAAAACCTTGAAGTCCATATCTCCAGAAGCATCTTCAGATCCAGTAATATCTGAGAGAATTAACGGAGTCCCATCCCCCCCAAACTCTTTTGTGTCTAAAACCAGTCCCATTGCAATGCCAGCAATAGAGCATCTCAAGGGAACCCCAGCGTCAAACAATGCCAGACAACCTCCACAAACAGATGCCATACTGGTAATGAGACAAAAAACCTTAGCCATTTAATCAATAACATGCATGCTATGGTATTATTCTCAATAAAGATACAATACTGACAAGATGAAATGAATGAGAAAACATATCTTACAGCTATAGAGACAGCTCATGTTTGTCACACCCCATTTTTGTTAGCCTGACACTCTTCTCTTATATTTCTTGAAGATAGGCATTATTTCTATTCTCATATGATCCTATCAATAGAAAGACAAGAAAAGCCGGTGTCACTAACAAAAATGTGGTGTTACGAGCCCTCTTTGTAAGCACGAGATAAAGTACATAAATAATCAACGCTCACCTTGAAGACCCATTACTTTCTGTAATTGTACTTTCTAGACGTATGGTATAAGGAAACTCCTCTTCTGAAGGCAAAATGGGATCAAGTGCTCTCTCTGCGAGCATTCCATGCCCAATTTCTCTCCTACTTGGTGCTCCCATACGCCCAACTTCCCCAACACAGGATGGTGGAAAAGAATACTAGTCATTGGGATATAGAGTTAAAATTGTATCAAAAAATATTCAAATGACTCAAAGGAATTTATTAAACAGACACATGAACCATTTATCACTTCGAATTAAACTAGTATAACTCTATCCTAGCTTGACTCAATTAAGAGATGCATCTAATTAACATAAAAAATTCATATTTACACTACTTGCATAACATAAAATAATCTCATTTATCAACATCACCATTGTAAGATCCCACAAATTGTTAGCCTCACATCCAATATTTACCGGCGTCAAATGCAATATACTAATGAGGATGTGTTCATGATCTTCAACTTCAGTTAACCATTTTTTATGAAATGACTTAGACCCATCATTATACACTTGAAGCAAGTCGTTATAAATGATATCAAAGTCAACCTAGAACCGTATCGGATAATAAGGTATCAAGACACAAGCTAAGCTCATGAGCCGAGTGAATATAGAACGAAAATTCCTAATGGTAGGTAAAATGGAAGATCTTTTAAATAATTAGTCTCACATCCAATATTATCAAGGTAAGTTCCGGTATATTAGTGGAGATGTACTTATGATCCGACTTTAGTTAACTATTTTTGAAAAAATGACTTGCTCACATCAATTTACAATTGGTTCAAGTCGTGCCAACCATCATGATCTGTTGAACTTTTAATAACTAGGATCTACAGCGTAGATCCAAATCATGGCTTTCAATCTTTTATAAAATGCCCCATCCACTAGTCTACCATCTTACCAAAGTTGACACAAAATATGGAAGTCAAATTTTTTAGAATAAACTGCTTGTGGATGAAAAAAAACCTTATCATCCTCATCTACACATGACAATATACTTTTCTAACCCGTAACAAAGAAAGTGAACCAAACAAACCACTTGATGATAAAATATCACCAGTATCATTCACTGACAAAATGAGGAAACACACAATAATAAGTCAAGTAAGCTATACCCATCCAATTAGATGGGCATTGGGTATTAGATTCCTCGCAACTAAAGTTTGCAGCGCAAGTACCTGAAGATAAAATCTTTTGAGCTCATCTACACCTACAAGGTTGTCAATTCTTTGAGCCATTTGCCTATCCCCAAGAGTGACCACAGCAAGTGACTGAAATCAATAAAAGATTGTCAACAAGAGGAAGTAAAATAGGTGATAAACTATGTTCATGTCTGCCAATTTAAACTATAAACATCAAGAATCTGAAGCTTCTACACAAAAAAAATTGTTTCAAGAATAACTAAGCACATTTGCTAACAGTAGGTAGCGGTTATGATAAGATGTTATTTACGGTTATCAAAACAAGCATAACCCTACAAATCAACCATGCAATTAAAACGGGTGAAACTAAGATGCTACTGAATGGATGTTATGCTTCAGTACAGCCATACAGGTAGTAACTCTAGATAAAAGTAAGGCAATTCTAGTCCTCACATGATGACAACTTTTAATAAATTTATATGCAAACATTACACTCAACATTAGACATAAAATAATACACTATACTAATTCTAGTCCTTATCATTTTGCATACGTAATTTCATAGAGATATAGAAGTTTGGTGCGAATAAAAAGTTTATGGTGAATATAAGAGATGTCATAAATAATTAATTCTCGTGGTTAATAGTTCGAATCTGCAATTCAGAGGTAAAAATTATAACTTTAATCATATATAGCACTAAGTGAAATTGAAAATCCTAGGTTTGTCCTCTTGAAATTAGTTTATCATTTGAATATTGCAATTTTAGATTAATTTAGTCGTAATTCATAATTAAATCATTATTAGAACATGTTTTTATTTAAGTATAATTAATTAAATTAGTTTTGGTAATTGAGAATTTCTCCTACTAATTCCTCGTGGGGCGATACTTTCTTATCACTGTTATTACTTGATTCAACACGTGCACTTGCGTTATAATTTCCACATCATTACCTAAATTAGGTTAGTTGGGTCTTACCTTTTTTTTTGTCATTTGAGTATAATATGGTATGTGGTTGCCCAGCCCTCGCTTCCTTCAGCTTTGGTACCCTTGTTGGGTATTAGGACCCAGTTCTTCACGAGTCTAGAGAGTGTTGTTGCTTGTATGTAAACCATTCTCAATGAACCTTGCCCCTATGAGACCTGTGGTGCGGTTCCCAACGTCACCAGCCGCCCACGGACAGAAGCCTTAAGTGGGCACAGCCTGCACTTGATGGCACTTTGCTATGCACCAGCCTCTCAAGTGTTAGGGTTTCAGGTTTTTGCGCACAGGCAATTGCATAGTGCCCTTGCACCCAAAATTTGAAATTCCCCCCTTTATCCTGGTGCAAAGGGGTTATGCAATTGCCCTTGTACCCTAGAGTTGACCCGAACTTGGGTGCGGTTTGGTTTAGTATCTCGCGTGCCCAAATTTTTGACTTTCCATGGTCCGGCTTGCAAAGGATAATTCAAAGGCGCCGGGAGAGCGCCCTTGCGCTGTGAGCTTTTCCCTTCTTTTTTTAAACCCCCTTTCCCCTTCATTTTTCACCCTTTCCTCTCTTTTGCTCCGACCTTCCCCTTGCTTCCCTCCTTCCTCCCAGATATTCCCAGCCCTCCTAGGCCTCTCCAAGCCAAGAAAGCCACATAGGGTTATAGGTTTTGGGGTAAGAAGTCTCAAGAGATGTTCCATTGGCCCCCTTGAGGTAAAGGTCCCTCCTTTCTACCTCTCCCCCTTTGTTGTGTGGTTTTCTTTGTATGTTTATGCTCTTGTTTGCATTTTTGTAATATTTTTCTCATGTATACCTCTCTACTAGGAGTCCTTATCCATTTAAATCATCTCATTGTCCCGTATATAAAAATAGTAATGTATATTTTTAGTACTCTGGTGTTGTTTATATGCATTGTTTTAGTGTAAAAAATATATCTCATGTTGTAGGTTATCTTCTTGCAATATTTTGGTTTGGCCGTGTTCATAAGAGTTAGATCTACAACTTTCATGTGTGTATATATATATGCATGTAGGGGTGCCAAACTTGACGAAAGATAGCAGTTTTCATGGTCCCTCTCTCCTGACCACCTCTTTCCCAATTTTTACACCCTGATGTAGGTTGATAATGATATCCACCTTTTGCATACTTGTTGATCTATGTGTTGGCTTGCTCCTATAAAAGTTTCACACTAAAATAACCACTTAAAGGGCATGAACAAAACCCCTAATAGCCTGGTCAATACCTTCTACTCTTGAGCCAGCTCAGGCCGAAATCCTCAGAGTTCGGACCTAAAATAGTCTTCTCACGGTGTTCGCTACATATGGCTATTAACCCAGGCCCATTCGGAGTCTCCAAGCCTATGAATAATACTTAACAAAATTAGTGTGCGATCCATGAATACTTTTCTCAGCACCTTAGCCCAAATTTAGTAGGCCTTGTTTACCATGTTGGCCCATGGGTCAACACTTGGTAAATTTTTTTTAATGTAAAATATAATTTTGAAACTATATATGTCAAGTTCTAATTGTGTTGTTTGGAGACTGGACTAGAAGATTGGCCATGAAGGCGTTGAAGACATTGGCATGCTTACATGCATCCAAGAAGTTGGCTATGGCAGCTACTTCAGATTTTCAAGCTAAAGGTCATCATATCATCCTATGTGATGTTTAGAGTGAAGGATGGGTGGCGAAGGTGGAGGTAGTAGTTCACCTAACTTTCATGTCAATCTCTTATGCTGGTGTCAATCCCTTGAACAAGACTCGTTTCAGGTTCATGATGGTAACAAGCATTTCAATCTTTCATGCTATAATCTACGCTCCGGGAGAATTAACAAATCATACTAATGCATGTATATTGTATGTTTGATTATTGTAAACTTGTTCGATGAAGAGATGGCTCGCCAAGGGTGGGAAGAGAACTACGGCAAAATTATAGAGCTGGAAGAAGTTTAAAAGAAGAACATGTTGGTGATCATAGTGCTAATAGTATGCTCGGTCTCAACATACCCTCTGATGATGATGAAACAACCTGGTTAAGTAGAGAAAGCAATCAAGAGCATTAGGAGAACAAATGTTATGTTATCAAAGCCTGTACAGGAAGTAAATACAATAAAAATTGGGGTGACACTCATCAATTAAGAGCGGTCACTTTTAGGGACAATATTTCATAGGTATTCATTGGATGTTACACCGCTTTTAAAGTAATGTGCACTATTAAAATTGACAACATATGACAATAATTATATATATATGTATAATGATTGAAAAAGTCCTTTTTTATTAAATTAACCTCTCTCGTAAAAACCATTATGGTTATTGTTGTCATTCTTTTTACTGATTTTAATTGAGAGCGAGAACGTCTCCCTCAACGTGAAGCTGTAAGATCATGGCGGGAGAATAACAACAGGATGGTTGATAGATACATAATATTCTATGTGTTTGTATGTGTTTTAGTTGCCATTTGTTGTAATTTTTTCTTTCATGTTACCGAGTGTATTTATTGACTTGCTATGGATTATACTATAGAATCTGATTTCTACATGGTTGTGATTCATCTTAAAATGATATAGTAATAAAAAGCACAATCAAATATCATTTGCATGATAAACATTAAGGGATATAATTAGACATGACAAAAAAAATTCATAAATTTTGCATGAATTTCTTTTTTTTGACATCTTCAAATAAGGAGGGACTTACACAAACAGACATAATTGCTATATTAATTTGCTTGTTACACTATTTTAAACTTAAAGAAGCATATAAACCCAACAATTAAGTTACTTAGGTAATCTCTAACTGTGGAAAATGATGGTTGATTGCCCATGAGCCTGGCCATGTGGCAAATGTGGAGAGAAGAGTTTGTTGTGAGGAGATGAGTTTAGCCCTTAAGAATGAAACTCACCAACTATAACAAATTTATTTAGGGCCTCCCAATGCAATTTAACTTGAATGAGCTTTCTCACAAAAAAGAAAATTTAAGTGAACATTACTGCTTTTGTACCTCTTGGCATTTCATAGAATCTTTGGAAATATCACTTAAATTTGGTTAAGTACAAAAGTGGACAAACGATAGTTAGCATCTCTACGTACGCATTAATTTAATCCTATTATCTTTATCTTCGGGTTCTTAACAAATAAGAATACTATGATGTATCATCAAATATGATATTGTTTGAAAAAAAAATAACAATTATGATAGTTATGAGCTAATAATAATGTGAGCTTGCAATAATTTGTTACACCCATCCATTTTTTATCATCTGTAGTTATCACAGAGTAATATATATTTTTATCCAAGCAGCAATTGAGGTTTATGATGTTAACTCTAAGTTTTGATGATTTTCACCATTGAACTCTCAAAGTCACAACTTCGAACATGGAGCTCAAATGACAATATAATACAAAGTTTAAACTAAACTCCTCACCTTAAAAAGGTATAACTTGCACCTTCAAAAAAAAGGTATAACTTGCAACCTAGAAGAAATTCTGGGTATGGAACTTACCATGATTGATAGAAGACACCACGAGCTTTCTAACACTTGACAAATCACTTAAATCGGAGTTCTTTACAAGAATTTATTTCATTTCAAAGTATGGAGAAAACTCAACAAGTTCGACCAATGATTGACAAATTGATCGGTAAGTGGTCAATTAGGCTCCTAGTTCAGTGGAGTCCAGCAAATAAATTGGTAGAACTTTGGCAAATCAATCGACCGATTGATCGGAAGCTGATCATTGATCCGCAAAAGGCAAAAGTTCAGCTTGTGGCACACCACATCAACTGGCCCTCCGATCGAGGCCCAATTTTAGAAAAATTAGCCACTGGGAAGAATGATGTGGCAAGTTCAATGGTATAATGACTACTAGTTTTAGAAAGGAGTTTTTAGGCTATAAATAGGACGTTTGAGAGTACATTTGGACTAACTTTTGGGTGGTTTAAAGCATGGAACATTAAACTAGGAGATCGTATTACTTCTCCCTGCTTGTGCTTACACTTTCATATCTAGGAGTATTGTATGAGTGTAAAGTAAGTGTGCTAAAGGCTTAGTGAGGTTTTGTTCATATGTTGAGCACTTGTATGCAAACTTCTAGAATGGTATGAATGTGTGAATGGACTATCTAAACCTAGGTAAAGGTTAGAAGGATCCTTGCTCGGATGGTTGCCTCCAAGGTGTGGACGTAGATTGGTTTCCGTCAATGTGTGATGGTGGATCGCTCATTTGGCTCAAGGGGAGAGCTTGGTGATGAGTGGCCCCTCGGTTCTGGGGAGAGCTCGTGGATAAAGGAGAAGTGACTCTATGGTTCGGGGAATGTAGAGGCTCCTTGGCTCCAAGGATGAAGAGTAGGCCCCTTGTCTCTTGGGTGAGCTTGGAAAAAGAGTGAATTTTGCTTCCATGGTTGCAAACCTCTAGGGTGTTAGCTGTGGGAGCTTCTTGGCATTAAGTGGACAACATGTAAAAGAAGGTTTGTGAATTGCTTGTAAAGTATGAAATTTGTCCTCAAGTGAAGCAAGGAAGGCTACCTTGCTATAAGAAATGAAAGGGATAGGAGACTAGAGTAGGAATTCCAATAAATTGACATTAGATTAATTAAGTGTAAAATAATTGATCTAATGAATTGTGAATTTATTGTTCAGTTAATTATTGTTGAAATATAATATTTGTACTTGTTATATCTATGATGGTATTATTGTTGGTGATTTATGTTGAATGAATAAGACAATATTGATGAGATATGATGACATTATGTAATAGAAGCATCGTCTTTTTTTTAAAATTTAATCGATTTGTTTTTAATCGTATTTTCTTATTATTTATTAGTACATACATAAGAGGCCAACTCAGCACCTACATTGGTACTGAGCAAACAGTTCATATTAATCAAACGTAATGGAAGTCTTTGGAGTGACGAGATGTAGAAAACCAATACTTAGGCCTACTACTTTATATCAGTATTAATTGATTTATTTTTATACATGTAATAAGAAATTGATATAGGATATATGGACATGGACATATGGATATATATTATGTTCTAGACATATTAGTGGTATATATTATGGTACATAAATGAATGATTGTCTCTATTAAAATTATTTTACTTGTGCTATGTATTTCGTTTTATTTAATTACAAGTATTATGAATACGTAATGACCCGGTTCTCCCGGGTGTTCTTATTTAAATTATGAGGGTGGGTTGTTACATGCACAGCACAAGGTACAACCAATATGACCAAATGCTACACTTTAGATCTTCATGCATGCAATGCAAAGCCTTAAGACCAAAATGCACGAGCTAAATGAGGCAAGAACCCTAGTCAAACCCTAATGCACTTAGTTTAACACCTCAATTTGGCTTGGAGCCCAAACCAAGCCAAAGTATTAAATTTTAGACCGCTACTCTTTCTCATTTAAAATGTAAAGCTCACCCACAAAAAAAACTTAACCACTCAAGGTGCCAAAAGAGGGAAGACTCAAGGAATCTAATGCACATCCAAACACATGATCACACCAAAAAACATGCACATACTCCTAAGGCTGGGCTCATGTAAATGAATCCAAATAATAAAGGAGACTTCAAATCCTGAAAAATTTCACAACTTGTGTAAATTTTATAAAAACCACACATAAACATTCACATTTCACACACAAAATCATTCTAGAGGTGCTCCACCTCATCCGCATCATATTTACAGATCATTTACAACACAATTTTACATACTTCACGTTGTTGCACACAAACATGAACTGGAATACTCAACGAGAACATGCCAACACTATGCATGAGCCAAAATCTAGTCTACGGCAACATGCACATGGCCAATAAAGCCTAATATGATCCTCACTAAAATGCATGGTTCAGATACACTCAACGGAGAGCATACTAATGTTGAATACACACTACTACCAAGTACTATATCTGATAATCATAATCATAATCATAGTCATAATAAATATTAACCACTAAGCCAAGCACCACAAGTGGGTACCGACCAGACCCCTTAGTGGGCGTAGCGCTCCCATCCATCATGCATGCGTAGAAAATTAAAAAATATATAATATATATAAAACTTGGGAAGGGTTGATAAATTACACTAGAGTAACTTTTGAGTTGGATCACATCGTTGAAAGGCTCATCAAGGGATCTTAACATTTAAGTTTCATTAATCTGAAAAACATATAAGATGGCCCCATAGGTATTGAGATCTAATAAAACACCACGGACTGCGTCCTATGATATAAACAAACCTGCGATAGAGCCAAGCAATAAATCAAGCAAGGAGGAGTCCTAACAGACAAGCCCCATGTCCTAGCTCAGCAAGCATGACTCTACACATCTTAGCAAATATAGACCACTACTCAAACCCTACATGATGTATGCGTATAATGATATGAAGACAATCCTAGATGCGGCAATGGCATGACATGAAAAAGAGTAGAAAATTAAGCACGCATCACACCACAACACACATAATTCACGTGCTTAGCGTATCATCATTGCTGATCATGTTTCTTTAAGATAAAACAAATATTGAGAATGAGATCCCGATTCATTTTGAAATAATTTTTGGGATTCAATCTGCATATTTTAATCTAACTGAAGATATGGAAATGCCCGATCGATTCAAGGTAATTCAACTAAGATGCCTAATATGTTAATCGAGAATAAAATTTCAAAAAAATTATGAATAAGTACTTAATATATTTAAATTTAACCCTAAAGGTAATTTTACCATAGCGACTTCAAACTGGAGAACTTGAAAGATCACAAGTAAATCTCACACCTATGCCTGTGAATCAAAGATTATCATTATTAAATAATCTTAAATTATTTAGTTAATTAAGATAATTAAATTAATTATCATTTAACTTAAAATTTTCACACATGATTATTTTTCAACCAAATATGAGTTAAAATATTATTATTTTAACTAATTAATTAATTAATCAACTTGGCACGTAAAACAAGGTCGCTCGTGCTCGGCCAAAAAATTATAAAGTTATAATGTTTTCTTGTTTCAACCATTATCAAGTAGATTAGTTGGTGGATTTTATGATTTTAGGCCAACACGAACATTTTATTAGTTGAAACATAACAAATAATTAAAATCATATTTTTAGTATAAAATCAATAAGAAAACTGCTAGATATACATGGGATGATGGCGATCTAATTATCTACATGCATAAACATGAAGATTTACATGAAAACACATTCATATACATGCCCAAAAACAAAAGAAAAGAGAAAAAGGGAAAGCCTACCTCGCGGGGAAGGAGAAATGAGGAAGAAGAGGATAACGAGAGGAGGAGGAGGAGGTCAGGGAAGTGAGGGAGGAGGCCAAGAGCAGGGCGGAGAGGAGGAGTGGTCAGCGGCCAAAGGAAGTGAAGAGGGGGAAATGAGGAGAAAAGGGGCGGTGGCCAGGGTTTTCACCCGACTGTCACCACGACCAGCACTAAGCACTCCACTAGCGAGTGTCGTGGCCTGCACACAAACATGTGCCCTGCACACATTACACAGCACTGTGGCCTTGGTAGCTTAGTGCTGCGACTCCAGAAGAGGGAAAAATAAGAGAAAAAGAGCAGGGAAAAGGTGGGAAGGCTTGGGGCTCAAGGTAGCTTCTAAGGCATGACTAGGGCTAAGAGGTACGCCCGAATTCATGCGACACAACTCTAGCCTAACACTACACAAAAGTGGGACTCATAAGAAACATATGCAAACAAGGCCCAAATCTATACAACACAATCAAACGAAACACAAACCACTAGCTTGGTATATAGGACGACGGAAAACTCAACCGCGGACATGCCCAATGCCCAAGTCCACAACAACACATGATAATCTTTCTAGTACCAAATCGATCAAACTAGACTGACTATGTGCTATTCGGGTCGAGCCAACAACAAACCACATGAAAAATACTGAGCTGGCAGGCCAGGTATTACACCTAGACATCCAACATCACTAACAACCAACACGATATTTTTGAACAACTTATAGCCACCCACACTCATTAAGATACACCGGTCTCAAAGTTAGTAAATGGACCCATATGGTCTCACATATACGTGTTAGCCAAACCAACACCAAAATGACACAAGTTAGTTAAAAATAATTCAAAAACCCAGGCCAAAAGCACGGATTTTATAGGTGTGATCAACCAATTTAATGGTCAATTATCAACAATCAATAGTTAAAAGAATAATAGTATTAGTCAGACAAAACCCTAATTGACAAATCAACTAGAAAGTACAAACATAAAAGTAAATAAAAAATACATTAAATAATAACAAAAATAATAAACAAAATATAACAACAAACAAGCCTATGTGCAAATGCATGTCCTAAAACTATCCAAAATTATAGTGTACCATATATAAGCAAAAACAACGTAAAAATGGTGCAAAAATGGTGCAAACTTAGTGAAGCAAACCAAACTAGCACAAATCTAGGTCGATAAATATTCAGACCAAACTGGCCCAATTAGGGTGTCGAGTGTTCTTACAATAAATAAATGTAATTCGGGTTTGAAAGTGAGTTTAAATTGGATATTTATTTAAACTTGTGGCCAGAAAATTTTCTATAAAGGTTTTAGTCCTAGGTAACTCTGACTTTTAATTCTTCTTGTGTAGTTTCAAGAGGGTAGCTATCACGAGACTGACTTAAGGCAGAATTTTTCATCCACTTTCTTCTCAAATTGCTGTCGGATAGTCGGTGGAGCTCTCTTTGGACGAGTCCTCCTTGGATTGACCAGATCCTCATGAAATGGTTTCAAAAACCTGATGTGAAAAGTCAGGTGGATTTTGTACCTTTCGGGAAGCTTCAACCTATATGCTACATTCCTGACAACTTTCTCCACCTCGAATGGGCCATCATACCGCTGCACCAATGCTCGGTGAACTTCGGTACGTCTAATCTTCTTCCAAATCTATGGCGTGAGCTTCAGCATGACTTGATCCCCTTCACTGAATGACAACAGTCTCCTCTTCAAGTCCGTGTACTTCTTCATCCTGTAGTTGCCTTAGCTGGAGAATCCACTGCATCCTCATACAGGTCTTGCCGATCTTTGGCAAAATGATATGTAGCTGGACACTTCGCTCCACTCCCTTGTAGAGCGACCTCTTGTGGCATTAAAGGTTGATAGCCTGTTGCAACCTCGAAGGGACTTAACCCCGTCGCTGAAAAATAGTGCAAATTAAAATAGAACTGTGCCGCATCAAGAAGGTCTAACCAGTTTGCGGTGGCGTGACCAAGTGCCTCAGGTACTCTTCCAATACCACATTCGTCCTCTCAGTCTACTAGTTAAACTAAGGATGGTTGGCTATTGAGAAGTTTATCTTGCTCCCTAGCTACCCAAACAATGACGTCCAACACCTCCTAGTAAACCTAGCGTCTCGGTCACTCGCCAAGTCTACCGGCACTCCAAAGTGCTTCACGACGTTCCTAAAGAACAAGTCCGCAGTAGTCTCAGCTGAGCATGCATGTGGTGCTGCTGTGAATACAGCATACTTTGAGAATAGATCAACCACGACCAACACAGAAGACATTCCCCACACCTTCGGGAACCCCGACACAAAGTCTAGCGAGACTGATATCCATGGTCTACTCGGTGTGGGTAAAGCGTGCAGCAAGTCAGCCTCCCGTCTTCAATCCACCCTGTCCTGTTGGCACACCAAACAAGACCACACGAAAGCCTCTATATCAGCCTCCATCTTTGGCCAATAGTAGACTCATGACATGAGTGCATATATCTAGTCTCGCCTTGGATGTCCTGCCTACTGGATATCGTGGGACTCCTCCATTAGCTTTCGTCGCAGCCTACCAGTAGGGATGTATAGACGTCCACCCCTAGCATAGACTACACCTTCATCTAGCCAATACTTCCAAATCAAGCCCTCCCTGATTCCATCAACCAGCTTCCTTTATTCTGGATCCCCCTGGCTAACTCACACACCTACTCAAGCATTTGAGTCTCTATCGCACTCACAGCCACCACCATCTCCATGTTCTTCCTACTTAGGGCATCGGCAACATGGTTGGATCACCTCGACTGATGAAGCCACTCAAAATCGTACTCGGCTAGGAATTCCTACCACCAAGCTTGACATGGAAATAGCTTCTTCTGGGTCTTGAAGAAGGTGTTAACAACGTTATCTATGATAACCATAAACTTAGACCCCAAAAGGTAAACTCGCCAAACTCTGAGGCAATGCACAACTGTTAGCATCTCCTTCTCATGTGTCGAGTATCTCGTTTCGGCATCCTTGAGCTTCCAACTCTCGAAAGAAATTGGATGCCCGGCCTATTGTAGCACACCACCCACGGCCTTGTCCGAGGCATCTGTCACCACCTCGAATGGTTGATTGAAGTCTGACAACTTCAATATCGGCTCCAATGATATGGCAGCCTTCAGCTCCTCAAAAGCTACCTGGCATGGCTCTGACCTGTCCTTCCTCAACAAGTCCATCAAAGGTGACACCACACAACTGTAGCTGTGTATGAACTTTCGTAAATAGTTGGCCAACCCTGGCATGGCTCTGCGAATGATAATTTTATGGTGAATCTAAGAGATGTCATAAATAATTAATTCTCATGGTTAATGATTTGAATCTGCAATTCATAGGTAAAAATTATAACTTTAATCATATAGAGCACTAAGTGAAATTGAAAATCCTAGGTTTGTCGTCTTGAAGTCAAATTTATCATTTAAATATTGCATGTTACATTAATTTAGTCGTAATTCATAATTAAATCACTCTTTGAATTTGTTTTCATTTAAGTATAATTAATTAAATTAGTTTTGGTAATTAAAATTTTCTACTACTAATTCCTCGTAGGACGATACTTTCTTATCAATTTTATTGCTTGATTCGACACGTGCACTTGCGTTATAATTTCCAAACTTGATGAAAGATAGCAGTTTTCATGGTCCCTCTCGCCTGACCACCTCTTTCCCAATTTTTACACCCTAATGTAGGTTGATAATGATATCCAACTTTTGCATACTTGTTGATCTATGTGTTGGCTTGCTCCTATAAAAGTTTCACACTAAAATAACCACTTAAAGGGCATGAACAAAACCCCTAATATCTTGTCGTGTTTACTGTGATGCATGTCTACTTTATCATGCTCTACAATTGTGCTCCATGGTGAGCTAACTAAAAGTGGTTATAAAATCTGTAAACATGCATAAGGACTCCTTAATTACAAAAAAGTAGTTCATTAACTCAGGATTTAAAATCTGAAACCCTAATTAAATGGTGATAAAATTAAATGAAACTTCTCCCACATGTTAGGCTGGCCAATGGTGGGAAGAGAACTCCGGAAAAATTATAGAGCTGGAAGAAGTTTAAAAGAAGAACATGTTGGTGATCATAGTGCTAATAGTATGCTCGGTCTCAACATACCCTCTCATGATGACCCCAGTGCTCCTCCATTCGCACCTCACCTCGGCCAACTCAATGTCCTCGGAAACTAATTTCTCCTAGACCGAAATCACATTTTCCCTATTCAAAAAGAGTTTGTGCTCCCTTAACCATTGCAAAACTTGCTTGAGATGACCCTAGTGCTCCTCCAGGGTCTCACTATAGACAACAATGTCATCCAATTACACCACTATGAACTTGTTGATGAAGTCCCGGAAGACATCATTCATCAAGTTACAGAACATGGCTGGTGCGTTGGTCAGACTGAATGACATTACAAGGAATTCATATGACCTGTACCTTATAACCATC
>JAVDBV010085445.1:0-14433 GCA_032619315.1 Piper longum | reverse complement strand
ACGTAGGACGACATCGGCGGAGTTTTATCGGATCCCACCGATGTCGGGTCATTTAGCCGTGTTTTATATGCAAGTTTAATAAAACTACAAGCATGAGATCCCTTGTTGGTTTTCGAACTTTAGCTCCAGAAATCTATTATACAAGCCTCATCCCTAAGCCTATTATATAAGTATGCGCTGTTTTACGGATTTCACGAATAAGAGAATGAGTGGTACGGAGATATGTATGGACCGTGCTAGTACTTCTTCAAACCATGAGGTAGTGTGGGTGTATGATGGTACTGAATAATGTAGTACATTTCTGGAATATGTGGCACTAACTTAATTGTTCCTTTTGCCATTTGAGTACAGTGGCGGGTGATATAGAAGGTGTGAGGGCGTAAGCGTTGTATGTATGTATGATTATGATTATGAGCCGTGCATGCGAGCCGACATTTGTTTAAGTATGTTTACTTACTGCCAGGTGTGAGGGATTCTTGAAGTTTCATATGTTTTCGTGGGTAATGGAATACCCATTTGCTAGATTGTATTATTTATTTTTCGGACCAGTAACATTCATTACTGACGGTTTTCTTATAATATATGTAGGCCTCGCGAATCCTGTATCAACTTCGGCGGAAGGACAGATAAATGCTACATACACTTGAGCTCAACTGAAGATTTTCTTTCTTGCATTTATTTATATTTGATGTATTTTGATGTTTATTTGACAATTTCTTCCATTCTCATAACACCAAGAGGGTTATTTCGATCTATTTGATCAATCGAGTCGTATCGGCTATCAACTTTAAACATGACTCGACTCGATCACAACATTTCTGATTTGGTTCTTAAGTGAACCGAAATCAGGGTGTTACAGTAAGGCTCAAAGTCCCAAAACAATACTAGGAGCAATTAAGCTATGCAAGATGCATATGGATGTAGTTATGTGTGTGTGTGTGTGTGTGTGTGTGTGTGTGTGTGTGTGTGTGTGTGTAATAGAGGAATGTGGACCGGATGAGTTTATGGTTTATGACGCTTGAAGGGTCCACGTGAAGACTGAGTGTTAGTTGATGCCCTAGCATGGGGTGATGCCTCTATTTTTAAAATTTTTGTCTGTGGGCTATGTGGAACATGTAATCATGACCTAGTATTTATTTTACTACAAGATCAACATCATCTAAGAATAAGTTACCTAACTCAGAGGTTGAAACTAAGTACAATAAGTGGATCTTGCATCCACATTATAAAAAACTCAACCTCTTAGATGCATTGGATGTCTTTCCTTCGTACAACTTGGAGTGATCATTGCATGTGTAAAGCCATCTTCTTAGTTGCAAGGGAGGTGTTGCCTCTCTTGTGACTCAAAGTGCTCATATTAGGACCCTTATAAGTAGGACCCCTCCTAAGGTAGTATGACCAGTATGCATTGTATATATAAGCCCGGTAAGGTTACCTCCTTAAGCCTCCTTGATGGTTGAGATCTACTTCCGTAAATTTTGTATGCTAGTATCCCGGCGAATAGCTTTCGAATTATAAAATCAAGTTTCGGTTGTTTTCTAGGCTGAATTGGGGTGTTACGATATTAGTCATGCATAGTGCAACTTTTCTAGTAAAGTTAATTGAGGAGGCATTAATATATAATTAATAATTTTTAAAACATTAATAATTAAATAGAATTTATTAGATAAATTTATGAAAAATATGTGCTTTTTATATAATTTGTGATTTAAAGGGATTGTTTACTATATTTACAAGTGGAGGGGGAAAAGGTGTTCAATTGACTATTTTTCTAGTTAATTGAGTTGTATTCAGATTAATTTGGTTTTGTATATTTGGGTTTGGGTCTAGATTAAGATTTGGTTTTAAGAAAGCACAACTTCTTAAATAGTAGGAAGATTTTTTTTTTTCTTTTTTTAACCGCCGACAGATTTGAAGGATAGGATTGTGCTCGGTCTCATTCTATCTTCTATCTTCCACTATTTTCTCTCCAATCAAACCCACATTCCATGCTTTCTTAATATGTAAAATGAATTCCTACTTTCTTTGTTCCCATCGTCATTTTATGATTATCTCAGTCTCTATTGAACACCCTTAGTCAATTTGTGTTTGAACCAAATCAACGTATTAAATCTTCGACCAATACTCTTATTCATTTAAAATAGAAAGTTGGCTACAGGGCTAAAGTGGGCATCTAAATGTGCATACCATATAAGCAAGACCTTGTGCAGAAGATACATATGGTAGGGTTCATGCAAATGGGACATCATACGTGCTCCGAAGACATAAAGTTACAAGGAAACTACAATCCTTGAGAAAATTTTCCATAATCTCTCTTGTAATTAGGACGGTTGGGAAATATTCTCCACAATAGAAACCAGCTAATTATTATAGATAACATAAAAATAATACTTATGTAACCACATCATGCGAGACATCTCGTAGCACATATTCACATCACATTTACGTTTGGTATATGCATACACTAGCCATAATTTTATAACATTCATCAAGTGAGGAGGCTATGGACACCTAGCCGCCACCCCTCATTTGGTCTTCCCCATGAGTGCTTCTCTTGCAAGGAAACACAACACAAATGCACCTCCAACCCATGGTTTCATAGCATTTGCCAACTTGTAAAAGAGGCAAGCTTTCGTGTACCTGGACTTTTTAACCATCAATTCCTGGACTCCAGGGCTTAGAGAGTACCCACAAAACTCACTTAGACCTGCATACCCTAAAATATTCTATCCGCAAAACAACTCAAAAATAGGTTAGTAATATATAATTTATATATTTTTACATAGGCAACTCAACAACCTAGATAAAATGCCTAAAGGCTCATACACCAGACAACATCATATTGGCTCACTAGCCACATATCATATATCCTACAAACCACTAGTGCCACATTGCATTCATATCAAATTACCCACTGGCCAGCATCAAACACGTACCAGCTCATCACAAAGAAAATAAGTCGGCTTCCGCCATGAGTCATCTCGATCCTTACGTCCATCTGGTCATAATTATCACACCAAACCTATATAGAAACCATATGTCAGTAATTAATAGATTATCAGTCTAGAAATAATTAATAAAAAAAATATTTTAAACTGGCAAATGAGAACATATACCCACGAGGAATCATATCATAAACATATTTGTAGAATTCCTCACTAGGGCCAAAATGAGAGATGCACTCTGCACTCCCTTACATATCATACACGTGGTTGGCATGCTAAACATGGAACATACAATATATCATAAAGCTGACATCCTAAGCATGATAAACATATCATAAATTCAGCATGCTAATCAAGTCCACATATGATATCATAAGCCGGCACACTAAACATGACAAAGAAAACATAAACATATATACCATATGACCTTTCCACGTTCTCTATATGTCATTGTACTCACATGACATACAAACCAAGTGCCACAAATTCTGGAATCTGCGTTGTTTTGTAGTACCCTCTATCACTACACCACCCATGGTTCAAGATGTGCATTGTGTAGGCTATGTTTCATATCCCCAACACTCATAACGTAAAACCAAACACTCATACATATAATATAGGGCTTGGTAAGGAACATATAAATAGGGCTGAAGCAACTTTGAATTGGATCTCATATTTTGATAACACATTATGGGATCTCATGTTTGAAGTTTTATTAAGCTGTGAAAAAGTCAACTAAATAGTTTGAACTTAGTGGGATCTAATAAAATGTTACTAACTCTATCCCTTAACAAAACTACAATGGAGCCAAGTAGAAAGTCAAGCAGAGAGGAGTCTTAGTGGACATGTTAATGAAGCTCCACGTCTTAGCTTCGTGAGCTCAACTCCGTACAACCTCACAAATGCAACCACTACTCAAATCCTACTCATGATGACAAGTATGCAATCATATGTAGAAAGTCAATCCTATTCAACCTAAACATGTATCCATCGCATAACCCCAAAGCCAACCAAGCTATCATATCCGTACACTTTCACACGAAAGTTGTCACGTGGAGCTATAACACCTTGATTTAGTTTGACTTGGAGCCGAATCAAAGTATTAAATCTTGGGCTGCTGCTCTTGCTCATTTAAAATTAAAAGCTGATCTACATGACCATACCTAACTATTCGAGGTGTCAAAAGATGGAAGACCCAAGGAATTCTAATGTGCATCTAACATGAAACACTCCAAAACCATGCATAGACTCCTATGGTTGGGCTTTTGCAAATAGGACATTCTATATGAGTCTTAGATACAATAAAGACTTTAAATTCTGGAAAAAATTCACAACTTGTATAATTTCATATTTAACAAAAACAAATGCAAAGCATTTCATTCATCACATCACAATAGCCAGAATTCATCATTTTACAACATTCATAGAGCATCACATCATATTTTAGGCAACATGCTTTAACATGTTTCAGGCAAGTGGCTACCTGATCATGATATGGTCTCTTTTCTTGCGAAACAAAACATTCCCATGAAAATAACTCAAACATATGTTAGTGATAATATTTCGTACAATATCACACAAGGAAACTTTGCAGTTCACTTAAAAATGCTCGGAGGCTCTCATACATGAGTATTCATAATGGCTCACTAGCCCCACAAAGTACTAACATCTCATGGCCCACTAGCCTCACATATTCACATCAAATGGCTCACTGACCACACATCATGAGCAGCCACACACAACACTAGAAAAATATGTCAATTTTCCCATGAGCCATTCTCGATCCTTATGTTTATCTTACCAAACCTACAACACTACACTATTTGTAAAACATTCGTTAGTAATAAAAAACTATCGGTCTAGAAATAACTACGAAAAAATATTTCCCAATTAGCAAATGGATGATTCATCATCTATGACAAACTTTAACATGAATTAGAAATCTCCACCCACATCAACATATTGAATCAGGGCCAATATGACCCAATCATAATTGTTGAGATAACATGCGCATGAACCAAAACTACTAAATATAAAATGATAGTATTATGGTCAATAGGACCTAAATCATATCCATGAATCGGAATTTGGTCAATGACATCATGTATATTCCAATACACACTGCTAGAAGGTACTATGTTGAGTACCATAATCATAAATATTAACCGCCAAACCAAGCACCCTCCATCATGCGTCCATAGAAAATCTGAAATTTATAGAATAAGTATAAGGGCCTAGGAAGAATCTGAAAACAGCACTAAACGACTTTTAAGCTAGATTTGAATTTTTGAAAACTCATCAATGGATCTCAACCTTAAAGTTTTATTAATCCAAAAAATCGATAAAATGGCCTAAAGGTAGTGGGATCCAATAAATGCCACTAACTACATCCTCCTATATGAAAATAATATGACATAGAGTCAAGCATTAGATCAAGTAGAGATGAGTGCTAACAGACTTCTGAGGCAAGCTTCACGTCCTAGCTTAGTCAGCTCAACTCCACATGGCCTAGCAAATGCAAACCCACCACTCAAACCTTGTATGATATATGAGTGCAATGACATAAAGACAACCCTAGATATAGCAAGATGGCATGACATGTAAAGGCAAAAAATTAAACATATGCATCACACCATCATCATTCTCATACCAAGTGTATCATCATATAACGAAGCAGAGATCTTGATGAATTATGAAATAAATTTGAGCATTCCACCCGCGTCTATAACTAACATGTGATATCGAAATGACCAAACAATTGGTGCAATTTAACCTGAGATACATAATATGGTAATCTAGACTAAGATCTTAGCAAAATTATAAAAAGTAACTTGAAATGTTGGGTCAATTATTTAAACTTAACAATGACGATAATTTCATCATAGCGACGTAGATATGAAGAACTTGAAAGATATAAAGTCAAGCTTGCCTGTAAATCATAGATTATCATTATTAAAATATTTTTATATTATTAATTTAATTAATAATTAGCATTAATTATTATTTAACTTTAGATTTTCACACCACGTCCATTTTTCAACCAAATAAGAGTTAAAGTATTATTATTTAAATAATTAATTTCCTCACTAATTAATTTAACTAATTAATTTTTCACACATACACAACCAAAAATTATAAGGTTTTTATCTTTTTCTTGCTTTGACTTTTATTAGGTAGATTAGTTGATAAAAATTATAACTTATTGGGTTTGTCCTACATGAATGATCTTAATGATTTGTATATGGCTAATGGGAAAGCATTGTTCTGTAGGTTAACTTTTGGAATAAGAGAGGCCAGTGACACATATTATAAGTCACTTTTTGGGGCCCAAAGGGCCCAACAGTGGTATTAAAGCTTGGATGGAGGTCCAAAAGGCCCAAGAAGTGGTATCAGAGCCAGTTACAATCTTGGGAGATTTGGTATTTTCCTACGCCGATTGTCGAAGTTATCTTGAGAGATTTGGTGTTTGCTTATACCGATTGTCGAAGTTTCCTTCATTGATTTTACCTGATGATTTGAGGGGAGTTTGTCGATGGGTGTCGTCTAATTTAAAGGGATTTTGTCAGAAGTTTCAAGGATGCCCGATGTGTGAAAGAGAGTTGTTAGTTTTATCTCATATCGGTCATAGATGATCTTAGTAATTTATATATAGGCTAATGAAAAAGCCTTATTCATTGAGTTAACTTTTAGATTAAGAGAGGCAAGTGACACCTATTGCAAGTCCCTTTTAGAGGCCCAAATGGCCCAACATTAGTATCAGAAATTGGTTTGGGGCCCAAAGGGCCCAAGATAACTTTGGGTTGGATCGTACATTTTGTTATATTTTATTAGAAAAATGCAACTATTTTAGCAAAAAAATTAAATTTTAACATGCGAACAATAGGAAAACTAGTAGATCTATTAGTGATGATGATAATTGATATATCTACATGCCTAAACATGGAGATATATATGCAAACACACCATGATCGTGCCCAAAATGAAAAGAAAAGAGAGAGGAGGAAGCCTACCTTATGGGGAAGAGGAGAACGGAGGAAGGAGGAGAAGGGGAGGAGGATTATGGGTGGATAGGGGTGGGCATCAATCGGACGGACATCGGACAAGTCGTTGTCTGCATTTGTTCGAAATTTTGTCGGACAAAACTTGGCCGACTGAGTCAATGTCTGACTTGTCCGTCGAGCCCAATCAACGTCCATGGACAGACCAAAATTCCTAACCCTTGGACAGCACTGTTTACACTTCACGGGCTGCCGCCGCCGCCCCCGCCCTCTTGCAGACTACGTACAGCGTCTCCGCCACCCTGTGTGTTCCACCGTGCCAGACTGCTGCCATCTGCCGCCGTCTGTATCATCTCTTCTCCTAAGTCCTAGGACTCATCAACTTGATGTTTCTTCTGTATAACTAAGACTTCCTGGCTTTTATATGTTGCATTTTGTCAGGAAGTGTCTTGTGAGAAGTTACCATCTACTGTAGGTTCCAAATGCTTCTCCTACGCAGCTTCTGCTAGTTTTGATATATATGGTGTGGCAATTTTGAATGCTTGTCAGCAAATAAAATCTCGCATGGAGCATATTGCTTCAAAGCATAATTATGCATCTTTTGCTGAGGTAATTCTGACTAGTAATTAACTTTGTAGGAACTATCGTGCACTTGCAGGTTAATATCATGAATCCCACACAACTGTTGTCTGTTACATCACAATAGTTTTTGTTAAAAAACTGTCAGATTTTAATACATTTGTTAAATCTTTACTTGAAGCGAGTTGTTGTTTTATACATCTAATTTTCTTAGTTTTAGCCTTCTCACATATTTTCCAGTTAGCTCTTGCTTGTTACATGGAGAGAATTGATTTGTCTGCTAATGGATTTTATGCAACACCAAATATCGGTTTTGATTGGAATACATGTACCGATAGTCCATTTATTTACTACACCTATGGTGTTTCATTTGCTGAGGTTGAAATGGACAGTCTGACTGGAGATTTTCATACTAGAAAAGCAGAAACTGTTATGGATCTTAGTCATTCTCTTAATCCGGCAATTGATATTGGACAGGAGAAACTCTATCAGCAGGCACACAAGGAAGTTTTAAGGTACAGTATAATTTGAATCATGAAACATCATTTCCATTTTTTAAAATCAGATTGAAGGAGCTTTTGTGCAAGGATTAGGGTGGGTGACTTTTGGATGAGCTGAAATGGGGGGACGCTGATCACAAATGGTTAAAGCCTGGCGTTTTATATACCTGTGGCCCTGGAACTTGTCAACTTCCATCTGTGAGCGACATTCCACTAAAGTTCAATGTCACAGTTTTGAAGGTAGTATTCATCTTGACAATAATGCATTTCTACATTGCGTCATTGATCCTGAAAGCCAAAGAGTGGTTTTATGCAGGGTTCACCAAATGTTAAAGCAATACATTCATCCAAAGCAGTTGAAGAGCCTCCTTTCTTTCTTGCGTCTTCTGTATTTTTTGGCATCAAGGACACAATTGCAGCTGCAAGGTTGGAGTGTGACCTTACTGTGTGATTTCCACTTGATACTCCAGCTACTCCAGAGCGGATTCGTATGCCTGTATAGACGAATTTACCAAACCATTCGCGAGCTTGACCATCAATCCCAAACTAAGTGTTTGATGAGATTGCCACCTTACTCTCTAGTCCCTCAGCAGATAATTGTTAACCAAGAAAGCCATGCAAGTAATAATAGTGGCAGTAAGCTGCATCATGGCTATGTTAATTTCAGAAAATGAAGATCATGTACTAAATTATCAGCATGCTCAATCATGTAATTTGCATTTAGTGAAAGTGTGTCCTAATATCGTCCCGAGTTTCAAGGAACCTTATTTTGACTTTTGAATGTCCGTTCATTCCAAGAAATTTTAAACAACAAAACTATTATGAGCTCGAGGAACTTTGCCATCTTTATTATTATAATTTGCTAACAACAAAAATTCAGTTTTTGAAGGAAAGAGTTGTATCGTATCGTCTCCTAACTTTAAAGCTTCTATATATTAATTATTTTTTATTTGACTTATTTTATAAGTGGTTAGATATGATTATTAATGCGAATATATTATTCTAAATTCCTAAATATAAGAGTGACTTTTAATCTTTTTTATGTATGTTGTTTTTTGTTATTTTAGATATTAAATATTAATTTTATGTATAAACTTAATTAATTTTATTGTATATTATGTTTTGAGATTTTCATAAAATATAATATTAGCCTTTAAAATGTTAAAGGTATTATGTTATTGATATAAAATATCAGACACTCGTTTTGTTGGACAAAAAAATGTTCATATTTGGCTTGTTTTAATTCGGTCAAATTCGATCGAACATGCTTCCGACATCGGTCAGACACGGTAATTTGGACGTCCGTACCCACCTTATGGGTGGATGAGGAGGAGAGGCTAGAAAAGGGAGAGGAGAGCAGAGAAGAAGGTGGTGGCGGCCAAAGGGGAGGTGGAGAGGTGGAAGTGGGAGAAAAGAGGGGCAGAAGGGAGGGTTTTCGTGACCCTACCCGCAACACACTAAGCATGCATGCCATGAGCCACATGCGCACTAGCGGTGCGGTGCTTAGCCCTGTAATTGGGCAACCGAAGATAAATAAAGAGGGGAAAGTGGGGAAGGCTAAGCACAACTACTAGAGCCCGTCTAGGGCCAGCAAGGTATGCCAAAAATGCCATGCCAAACAACTAGACTGTAGGCTAACACAACACCAAAAGTGAAATGAGCATAAAACATGTGCAAACACGACAACAGCCTACAGAACACAACCAAACAACACAAGCCACTAACTTGGAAATTGAGGTTGATTAAAAAAACTCAATAGCGGATGCACCCAATTCCCAAGCCCACAACAACATATACGGATCCACCTAGTACCAAACCGATCAAACCGGAATAACTACATGCTATGCGGATCAAGTCAACAGCAAACCAAATGTAAAACACAAGGGTCGGTGGGTCAGGTTTTACATAAGGCTATCACATATTACTTATGGAAATGTAGACGGTCATATATGGTTATGAAATTAGTCACCGCCGGATATACTTCAACGACGTTTAATCTTAGAAATTTCTGAATGGTATCGAATTAACGAGCTTATGAAATCTTAAGATGTAAAATAGGATTCAAACCTGTTAATCATATTTCTAAGACCTAAGTCCTTGATGAGATGAGTGGTTCTCGATAAGGTTATATGAGAGGATTTCTATTACTCAATTCGCTATTCAGATTATGTGGTAATTACTGGATCAACAATAATATTTAAAAAACACGTATAATTGATCTTCGAGTCAGTTCAGCTTGGGTGATTTTTTTAGCTAATTCGTGATACAATTTAGGATTTAAAACTAGGTCTTTTTCTGTTTTCACATTTATGGTGTTTTAATTTGTCAACCTTTCAAATAGATGTTGGTTTGGGTTAGAACTTATTTCCACGCACGTAATCATATTTATCCAGCATTTTTATCAAAATTCTATTGTCTTGAGAAGGCTTATTTGAGGTTATTAATTATTATTCGCAATTCTAAATAATTACAATATCTATCACATCCGTGCAATTACTTTTCGAGTCTCTAATCTGGGTTGATTATTCATAATTAAGGTGGTAAACACCAATTACCTTGCATTAACCTCAAATTAAGGATGAAAATTATGAGTTTTCCCTAATTAATTATTTTAACCTTAAATAATTATAAAAATCATAACTTTATTTGATTTTATGCTAATTACGTCTATTAGCCACTCAATTTCCACAATATACCTATTAAACACGTAAAAAAATTATATTTTTATATCATTTACGTGCAAAAAGCACAACTTTCTAATAAATCTTGTAGTCCATCGTACGAAAGACACCAAATCATGATAAATAACATAATAAATATACAACCCAATATAATTTAATAAGATCCACATGGTTCTACAATAAACTAATACGAAGCACACCAAAAATATAGAAAAACAGAGTACCTCAAATGAGAAAACGGTCCATGCGAGGAGGATGACGATCCGGGGGTGCACACGAGGTGGGGGAGGCATGGAGGAGGGTGAGAAGGGTGGCGGTGGAGGAGGAACTCGGGAAAAAAGGGTCAGGTCGATTTTTTAAAAAATCTCAAACGACGGAAGCATTGTGGTCCTTACTACGAGCGTTGTGGCACTAGCTGCACTAATGCCCTGGTATGATACGCACGCCTGAGAAGAAACACGCGCGCAACCAACATTGTGGCCTTGGCATTTGAGGGCCATGGCACTGATTGCCAAAAACAAAAATAAGAAATATAGGGCCAAAAATTAACAAGTACGAGGGAAATCAACAGGGCTAGTGGAGGTAAGCCTTGGGGCTCATCCAAAGCTATCAAGATACTCCATGAATGCAGTGCCAACCAACCAAATAGTCTCCTCTTTTTCTAAACCAAACACGAAATATGCACGAAATAAGTGTGAACATGGCCGAAAGCTACTAATCTACTAATTCGCACTACAAAGGAGCTAAAAACTGCCCCGAAACCAAATCGGGTGAGCCTCAGCTCTTGAAGCTAAAACATATGGGTCATGGCTCATGAAATACAAGCTGTAAAATAGAAGCCTCAACTGTTGGTACTCAACGGGATGTATCTAATAGTAGTTTTAAGTAACATTTTGGCTAAGATACCAACAAAGAACATGACTCCTACAGTACATGGGTGCCAAAACCAGACCGGGTAGCATACTATTCGGGAGAGAAATCATTGGGAGAGAAAGGCAAGATTGCCTTGAAGGCCTAAGCATGGTTCGGTTATCCGACCAAACCAACCGAACCAAACTCTATTCGGTAGTTCGGTTCAAATCTAATTCGATTTTTTGTTTTATTTTGGTTTAACCGAAATACTCTTATTTAGTTATGGTTTATTTGGTTCGGAATCCGTTTCCGAATCAAATATCCGAAATCCAAATACCCCCACCGCCTTCCTCTTCCTTCGCCTCTATGAATGATTTTTGCAATCCCATTTTTCTTATTGTCAAATGCAGCAGTAAAAAATAGAGAACGCACCACAAGTTTTACCCATTGAACCATAGTGGGTTGTATTTCCATTATTGTGAATAAAACAATTTGCTAATGCATACAACATTTTAACCAACAAATTGGATTGACAACAAACCCAATCACAAAAATTACGTCGTATAATTATGACTAACTAAAGATCCTAAAGAAAAACTTATTTTGAAAATGAATGTAATACCAAATTCCAAATTCCAATCAACAACAAACCCAAACAATAATGTAGAGACAGACTTGCCATATGAGAATCAACAACCGAAGAATTAAATAAAACGTGGTAGGAACGAGGATGTTTTTATAAATTAGATGCTCTCACAAGTTAATATTCCTCACAATCAGGAGAAGAATTAGATTCTTCTACTTAAATCCTGGAGCCTAAGCATCGAAACTCTAATATCTAAGAAAAGTCACGTCCTGTTCCAAAAATAAGCTATGTAACCTGGCATTTTATTAGGGATGGTCTTATTTATTAAAAAATAATAATAAGACTCCTTGAATATGTATTTCCTCAAAGATAAACATAATATAATTAGGGTTACTTAGGTTATGCTACTTATAGAAAACTTAATTAATTTGAAATTCTCCCCCAATATTGGATGTATAATAAAAAATATGTCCAACATCTCTCACTCTCACAATATGAGGAATTATGTGTCACAAACTCATGTGTGTATACTAAATTTTCTCACTCACACATAAAATGTGTGATGATCCTTTTTTTGGTTTGACAATATGAAAAATATATCATGTGAACTGCGAGAAAAGAAACACAAAATATTCACCATTATTTCGAGCAAATAAATATTTTAAGGAATCTTTAATTATTTTATGAAAAAATATACGGGATAATAAAAAAATTTAATGAGTTAGTTATAAATTCAATGATATGGTGGAATGTTGTGGAAATACAGAAAAAATGTGGCTGGTCAATATTTTGGGCTATTTGGTCAAAATTTGGTTAAAACCAAACCAAACCAAACCGAACTAATTCAGTTTGGTTGGTTTGGTTATAAGTTAAAATTGGGTTATTGTTTGGTTAACCAAACAAGCCCATTTTGGTTTTGTTGGTTTACCATTCGTTTTGTTTCACCCAAACCAACCGATTCATTAGGCCTAATGCCTTCTATTTGTATCTTTTCTACGAGGTAATTCTACTTAGATCTTCCATATCAGATTTATTTTAATAGATAAGTTTACTTTAATTAGTGGAAAATGAGCCTTTTGTCATTGAAATTTTCGGTGACAAATTTGTCACCGTTTTCTCATAGAAATATGGCGACAAAATTTTTTATCATTGAATAATCATTAAATAAATACAATAAAAAATTCTATCACCATTTTGCCACCTTAATTTCGGTGGCTAAATATTTGTCACTAATTTGTGACATCCTAAGCCGAGTGAAATTTTTATTTGATTATTTAGTTAATTAGGTAAATTTGACTGAAAAGGATTAGAGCTGGTAGAATAATTAAGTAGAATTTATTCCTAATTATTAATTGGGGAATAAAATATTTAATTATGAATTTTAAAACTTTTTGTTTGAAATTACCAAAATACCCCTACTAATTAGAGACAATAGTATATAAACCTAGAGACAGGTCAACCCCTCTCTCTCTCTCTCTAAGAATTCTGGACATCACTATCTAGGGAAGGAGGGTAAGGGATGCTTAGGGCTTGGTAACTCCATCACTTTTTCTAGTGTTCTTTATCATAAATCATCATATTTTAGTTGCTTTCTGTGTCAGA
This sequence comes from Piper longum, assembly GCA_032619315.1. Classification (NCBI taxonomy): domain Eukaryota; kingdom Viridiplantae; phylum Streptophyta; class Magnoliopsida; order Piperales; family Piperaceae; genus Piper; species Piper longum. The sequence goes on along the minus strand of JAVDBV010085445.1, from coordinate 690 downwards.
TATGCATACATCTTGTTTTAATTTATTCTATACAAGTTTTTGAATAATTTGTGATGTTAAAAATTCTACAAATTGTGTGTTTTGATGATAGAATGCTATGGTTCACTGAGTTTTTAGATATTAAACTCGTTGGACATGTATTTACATGAAAATAACGACCTCTACATGTCAACCTTGTTGAAATTAAGATGTTATTATCGTACTTATGCTATAATAAACCAATTCGGCCTAGGCATGGACTAAATCATGATATTATTATTTATAAAGCTATTTGTTGGCCTACTGACTCTGACTAATATCACAGAAGTAAATCTCAACCATCAAGGATGTATGTTGATCAAGCATAATATAGGAGGGGAACTTAACTTAAAGGCTTATAACATGAGCACTCCAAGCCACAAGAAAGGTGTAACGGACGTCAGGATGGGGTAAAATTTTTTGCCCCCAAATACTCCCTGTTCGGCGTATTCCCCACCTAGGAACACCAGCCTTCCACAAGCCCGCAGCAGAAAGACCGCGCAAAACACCGGGACAGCGAATCTCGACCCTAGTAGCTATACAAACAGCGGTACGAGATCCCGCTCCCAGCAGCGGCACAAGTAGATGACCGCTACAAATAGCGGCACAAGAAGCGCCCCAGCAACCTGCGATGTTAGCGCAACACCAATCCAAACAGCAATGTCCCGTAAC
>JAVDBV010085442.1:1949-24809 GCA_032619315.1 Piper longum | reverse complement strand
TTTTTATGTTAATAAAAATATGGATGTATGTGATTGTGTGATATTAAAATAAATGCCAGGTGATTAATTAGGTCAACTAAATAGGTATTGTGATTTAATGTAAGGTAGAGTAGGAAAATTATATTGATTATTATTGATGTATGTTGATTGATATATGGTTGATGTGTGTTGATTGATGCGTGATGATGTGTGTGCTATAGGGTGTGTGAATGCATCATGAACGGGCGTTAGTATTTAGTTTTTGATGTGTAGGTACGGAGTAGGAGCTTGCAGCCTAGGTGCGCAACTACGCTTGGAGCTTCTACCAGGTCTGTTTAGGACTCGTCTCTCATTTATACTCTATTCTATTGTAGGTTTGTTTTAATGCCTACAGGACGGGTTAAGTGGTGTTTTATCGGATCCCACTTAACTTAGGTCATTTAGCCGAACAGTTTTTCGGATTAATAACCTTCGAGGATGAGATCCCTTGAGTTTGTTTTCGAAACTCAAGATCCAGTTCACGATGCCTCTGGGCCTATTATATACATCTCTACCAAGACCTATATGTATATGTAGTTTTCGTGTTTTCGATAACCGTACTACGCGAGCAGGCACGTGCAAGTCGAAGACGGAACTACCGACATCCATGTACGCCAGCGGCATGTGCCAGTCGAAGACCGAAACTACCAACAACCATGTCTGCAGGCATGTGCTTGTCTAAGCTGGGGTATACCGACGACATGCTATGCGAGCGGCGCGTGCTAGTCCAAGCCAGGATTACCGATAGCTGTGCTATGCGAGTGGGTATGGAAATAATAACCATGATTAAGAATATGACAGCAGTTCCAATAGACCATAAAGAGAAATGAGAAAATACCGAGGCATCAACAGTAATAGATCAGCTCAGTTAAAGATAATTTTAGTTCAGTAAATGCTCTTCAAGGACTTCATGATGTTTTCTTTCATATGAGAGTTTGCTCTCATAGCCAATTTGGTATTAGTTATTTTCGGACTAGTGACAACCGTTGCTGACTTTTTTCTACTATCTATAGGTGAGGAGCGTGATGAATGAGAGCTGTTGGGACTGCGGAGGAGCAGCACAGAATCGTGCACACATGTACTTGCCTTGCATGATGTCTAATGATAATGTATTAATTGTGTATGATTAGAAATTTTATTACATTATGTTTTGACGAACTGCGTATGAAATGAATAGAAAAATGTGAATGAACAAGGAGCCTTGGAGCTGAGACTCGGCTCAAGCGAAAATGAAAATGAAGATGATTGCATTTGGTTTTGATTGTCGTATTTTATATCATTTTGATTGAATATATATATAAGTATTCTTGTTGTGGACAGGTTGGCCCTTATTACACTTTTAGGGGAAACTCTGTCTGGTTTTTCGTAGAAATAGATGTTTTCTCTGTATTTCTCGTTTATCGCTTTTGTTTTGTTTTGTTTACATATCATGACATGCATGTAGGACCACGTTAGAACCCAACCATATCATCCATGCCTTGCATGTTTGTATCTCCGTCTTAAGACGCCGAGGGTAGATCCTAGTCGGCTTAACCAAATCTAATAGATTAGCGAAAGATTCGGTCGCCGGTGACACTTTCGGGTCGGTTCGCAGGTGAACCGAAGCGGGGTGTTACATGTGTCGGGTGTGCTAAGTATTAACTTGGCGTAATAGTACTCGTGTTGGTGATTTATCGGTATCGTGTGTGTGTGTGTGCTGATTGAGTTGGATTATTGTTTACCAATAGCCAATAGCCTGTTAGGCGCACTAGGTAGTTCGGGTACAACCAGCAGTTCAGTGGTGATATGTTGGTGTTGCTGTTTTCAGGATCGCAGTGACTGGTTTTCGTTGCGTACTTGATGTTGGCTGGTATTTCCATGAGGGGAATACACCACACGTGGTGTCTTTTAGGGCGAAAAATTCTACCCTAAGGGAAGTCTCGTGATAACACACTTAACCTCTAACTGGAACACACTCCAATTAGGAATATCCTCAAACTCTAACAAGAAGAAATACCCTCAAACTGTAACTAGAATAGACAATCTAATTGGGAAGACCCATATCTTGTGAGGAGAGGCTCTCCCTCCTCAAAGAGAGAAAGGGAGAGCCTCATTGCAAAACATCAGTGAAACCAAATAACACACTCTTCAGTTGTACTCACTTCAGCTCTATTTCACTCACAATACAATTACATATATATAGAAACATGATCTCGTAGATACGAAGAATCAAACACTAAATACTCCTTGTCTTCCACAATTCTACACGAATTCCATGTACCTCTTAGAATAACATCATATTACATGTCTTCTCACATTCATCGTATGATGAGGGACCGTAACAATTCCTCCTCTCCCGAATTATACGAAACACACTAGGGTTGGTTTCATCATCCTTCACATGGGAAAGAGATACAACTCTTTCAATCTCCCATTTTCGCCCCATGTGAAAGTTCCTTGAAAAATTTTCCACTTTGCACCACTTGTCAGACCGCTTGTTGATCGCCATCATATAAGGAGGAAAATATCTCAACATTTATCATGTTCTTGTAATTAGCTTAGAGTATACGTTGTGATTTATCCGAAGTTTTATCGTTTTTCATCTTCGTCTTCAATGTACTCGTTTGAATAGTTTGTTGAATAAGAACAGAGATGGTTTTTGCATTATTATCATTTTCTTTTCAAACTTTTCAATTTCATCTCACTGTATAACTTTTTGAGTCAAATTCTATAAACAATTTCTTATTGACAAATTTTATGATTGACCCTCCATGTCCTCTCAAATTTCCCCAATCAATTAGTAAAAAAGATTTTAAAAATATTTTAATTTTTTAAAATTTAGTTAGGTCAATAATTAAAGGAACATAAATGATGGTATATTTATTAATTTCAATTGTCAACAAAGTAATGTCTTCTGATTTGATAAATCCTTTTGCTTTTTTATTAAAAAAAATGGTATAAATTACTCCAAGTTGGTTTGAAGTTGACTCTGATAACTTATCGAGTTGAGTTAGCTTACTTGGAGTCCTTTGTTGTTTTCTGATTGTTCTTGGTGTTTTGTAAGGAAAATTTGGTCGTTGTACGATTTTTGGGGTGTTTTTGTAGGGGGTGTTGAAGAGCGTCAAGGATGTGGAGATTTGCGTACCGATAGTGTATGGACTATCTCCTTTTGGCTTGGGAAGAAGGCGAGTAAGTGATTTCTAGTTCTTTTCAGAGTTCGAGTACTTGATTATTTTTTTCTCCCCTGCTTAGCTAAGCTTTGAAAAAAGGGACTTGAGAGGATGCCCTAGGTTGCATTAGGTCAAAACGTTGAAAAAAAAAAGTTGTTCTCTAGATTTCTAATGCAGCAAAAATTATAGTGATTTTGTTTGCAAATTCGGGTCATTTGAGTTGACGATGTATTTGCTGGTTTGATTTATTTATTTATTTATTTTTTAAAATGTAAGCATGAGTAGTTGGATGCATTTTTTGGGTATGTCCAAGTTTCTTGGGTTATTCGGTGATGAAATTATTGATTAATTTAGACATTTGAGTTGGTAATTAGCAATGTAGGTAATCTCATGGGAAAAAAACTAACTTGCTGATTTAAGTTAACGAAGATTCTTCTCTATATTGCCTATGGAGAACATGTACTCTTTTGTTCATATTATTAACGTCGGATGGACTTTTTTTTAAAAAAATAAAATTTTACTGTGCATGTATAATTAGTATAAATAGGCAACTTTTGTCAGAATTGCCACGAATGAAGATTTGGGAGTGGTGATTAAGAAGGATGTTTTTCAGCTTCACCCTAAGTTTTAATAATCCCATGAAGTAGCGTTGGGTTTATCTCACATCGGTCGTAAAAGTGTTGGTGACTTATATATCGGTTAATAGGAAAGCTCAATTTTTTGAGTTAATTTTTAGATTAAAAAAAGTTTGGGTGGCACTTAATGTAAGTTTCTTTAGGGCTTGCCCGGGTTGGAGGGGGAGAGTTTTGTATTAGTTTGAAAGCTGCTTAGTGCCAAGGCTACCTTCTCATATAGAGTTACCTCCACCTGGTAACTAATCCCCTTTACCTCACTAGAATTGTTACTTTATTTTATATCTAGATTCTTTAGTAATTTTCTTTCATTTATGAAGTGCCAATTAAAAGTGTGGCCGATAAAAAAAAGGAGGCACCAAGGACCGTCATTTGAGTCGGTGGTTGCATAATTACTCTGAAGTTTATGAGTTATCGAAGCTTGCGGCTGCACGACATCCGGTTCAATCGTTGATTCATTATTTTTATCCCCTTCTTTTGTTTTTCTTTCTTTGTGGGTGAAACAGCTATTGTGTTCGTTTCCCATGCATTGTTGTATTATTATATCTTGAATGCCCATTTTTTGGTGGAAAGTTAAAACTTTACAAGGCAGTACTATCAAGGACTCAACGTATGTCGAGAGGCTCTTTTCTCTGCTAGTTGTAAATCAAGGCACACCGTAATAGTTGATCTAATACTAAGAAATTCAGCTTGGGTCTTTTAGGATTTTTTGCATTTATATATGTTGGTCTTGCTGAATGATGACATCGAGGCTGGGAAATGCATAATCTAATGAAGGTAAGTTTTAAAAACATAGTGGATTGGCATGTAAAAGAAACAATAGATTACTTTATGAAGGGATTTACTCATGTTTGATCAGAAAAATGGAAGTCCGAATTTGTGAAAGGATATTAGGTATACAGGGAATGGTGTATAAAATGATCAGGCACTAAGGGACTAATAATAAATTGATGGAATGTAAAATTTTACCAGTAAGTGTCGGCTCATGAGGCCTTCCCCACAACCCTGAAGAATGTCTGATATAGGTCTCAATGAAAAAACTTATCCATTCATCTGGGATCTATATATGGTTGCAGAATCTATAACTTAACTTTAATTTGCTCTCATATTGGTACGTGGGCAAATTTTTTTGTTCTTCTGTCTTGACATTTCTCTCCAGGCACTGTGCAACGAAGTGGGTGCTTCTTGTTAAACAGGTACAGAGTCACATTGCCAGACTGAGAAGACAGTTGAATTTGATAGGACCACCTCAATTCTCAAAAGCAAGTGCCTCTGTCATGTAAATTAGTTCCGTGAGGATAGTAAAACTTGACTGCGCCTTTACCATGAAGCTTCACCATCTGTGTTCTCTAGCTTTGGTTTTTGCCATATTAAGACACATTGCAGCTCGCTTCTTACCTAGCTTCAGATGCATGCTCAATCTCTGTCTCTGTCCCTATCTTACATGGAGAGAATTGAGAAGAATTGGAATCTTATTGGCTTTGCGAGTTGAATTTTTAGTTCCACATGTAGATATTTTAAGATTCTGCGTAATTTTCTGTGTTTTCATGTCTGTGATCCTGTAGTGTGTTATTAGTAAAATATAATCAATATGGAGAAAATGTCCAAAGGAATTCAGTTGTGACAATAAAAGTCAAAAAGATGAATCGTTTTCGACCTTTGGTAGCAGGGTACTAGCAATCAACCTCAAGATTTCAAGATTGTTGCACATGATTGTATGAAGAAAATAATGTGGAATTGGATGATTTCGCATATTCAGAGATTGAGGTTTATATTCAAGAATGTAAAAATGCTGGATATGGGCCTCCTGGTGTGCACAATTTCTGTGGTTACTTGCACGACACATCATGTTATGCTTCGTTTATTTTCCCGTCATATCATCTCCTGTGCGAGGAACCGGACCTTGGTGTCATCTATTGAAATTATGTTTTGAAGGTAGAGGCTGTAAATGTCTTGGGTAGTAAGAAAAAACAATGTAGATCTCTATCAGTTGCCTCCTTTCATTCCTTTAAAGATTCATGCTCATCAACAACACTTGAAACCACTCTGAACTCGCCAACTTTAGAGGTACATTTGTTAGGTAGTCATTGAATTTTGAAGCATCATCGTTAGCTTTCCGCGCTCAACTTTCTTTTTTTTTTCAAAGAAAAAATCGAAAAGTATTTTGATGATGAGTATTGCATAAATGTTACCACGGTATGTGTTTGCTGCTCAATATTTTGCCAGGTTGGCTAGTTATGCTGTATCAATTATACATCTGAATCATCATCTTCATCCATTCAAGTTAGTTGCTAGGACTATATATTGTACAGGGAAAGTACCCAACTGCACAATCCAGCTAGCTTTTATTAGATTTAGTACTTGTTGCATTTCAAGTCAAGCTACATGCCATGCAGTTTGCACTGAGTACTGACCATCTCCTTTCTCATTTATTTGTCTTGGCCTCGTCCGCCATCTCATCTCACTTGTTGAGAAATCATGTCTGCTCGTTGAGAGTAACAGAAGAACAAATGAGAGAGGAATTTGTCACAGGTGATCAAATTCAAGAGACATCTCGGTGCTCGTAATTAGTGTTGCACATGGCACAAGAATTCTGAGATTTGACCACTGTTTACGTTGAAGGTAGAGTTTTACCAATTTGATCAAACAATAGAGGAGCGAAACTCCATGAAATACCAAACACAATATAGTTGTCGTTGAAATATTGCTTTGCAATGGGGGAAATGGTGCTGCACGCCATTTTCTATCCCCATCTTCTATTTCTTCATCAAATATTGCTCAATCACGGAAGATGTTGGCTGTGCTTTTGTTTCCCTTTTGTTTGATTGAGACTCATGACCGACCCAGTCACTTCAAATCCTCTCTCTCTGTCATTACTCATCACCGATTGAGAGATCAAAGGCTACAATCTCGGAACATGGTGGGTGTTAAGCAGTCTTATCAGAGGAGTTATTGGTCGAAGAGATGAAAGACATCAACATGTGCGTCTGCAATGTTTAAGACTTAGCTCACATCTTATTCAAGAAGACAACAGTAGTCAAGTTGTTATCATCAATTCTTAATTTTGCAACTTGAACTTGGAAACATAGCCTTTATGAGAAGTACTGCATGTTTGCAGAGATTCTAAAGTACAAGGTGCAAGCCTTCAACGTCGAAGTTGTAAATCTTCGAGACCTAGACCGACACTGGCTGTTATTTTTGCTTGGGCATGATCTGAACGTCTGCAACTAATGAGTTGAAGAAAGTTTGGTAATTGCAGTTTTATTATCTAACTATAGTCTTTTCTCGGTTTCTAACTTTCTGAGATACAATTTGCTGCAAATAAAAGCTTGCAAACAAATGCAAAGATATTAACACCATGAATGCAAAATTCACGCAAAATTTTTACGGCGTCGCTACCGGGAGGAGCCAAATCCTGCTCAAAATTCACAGAACCCAAGAGCACGGCTACAGCTTGCCAAGAGAAGGAAGATGAAAGCAGCCAGGTAAAAATGTAACAATCAAGTTTAAGTAACTTCTGCTAGAACCAAATTCATGATAGTTCATCGAACACTTGGTACGAAAAAGAAAGGAAATGATTGGTAAAGGACGATAATGAAAAGTATTCAATTAGGGAGTTAAGACATCTAATCAATGGACATTATATTAGCTTGGAAAAACTTCACTCACCTTACCCACTAGGAGTCTTCCCTACCCATGTAACAGAAGAGGACTATCTGACGAATTATGAACATCCTGCATCTTTTTTTTTTCCAGCAGAAAAAAGACACTAGTACAAATCTTAATCTTCTATTATCTTTTTCTTACAAATAAATAACGTCTTAATGGCCGGATATCTTTATTTTCTTGACTCTAAAACTGAAACTTTTTGTTTGGCAAAGAGACGGGCAATGCAAGCGTATTAACAGAGAAATATTTATGAAGATTTTATGAAAGTAAAAAACTGTGTAGGGATTGGACAAGGGGGGGCCATGGTGTCCATGAGAAGGGCAGCAAAGAGGGCCATGCCATTGAGGTTGGACAGCCAATATCTCTTCCCAAGTCATTCACGCAGGCGAACGCCCAGAGTATAAGCAGTTTCCCACATGATTCTTTTCCTCTTCATAAATACCCACCGCCATCTTCCCTTCTCCTCACCTCACCAGCTCTTAACTTATCTTTTCTCCCAAGCCTCACCTTCTAGTTCTAGCCTCTGCAGTTTGATCTAGAAGACCATTTCCTTCACCTTCCCTTCAATGGCTGTCAGGAAATCAAACAAGCTACCCCAGGCAGCTGCCATCAAGCATATTCTCAAGAGGTGTTCTAGCCTTGGGAAGAAGAATGGGTGTGAGCCTGATGAAAATGGCCTGCCAATGGACGTGCCCAAGGGCCACTTTGCTGTTTATGTGGGAGAGAACAGATGCAGGTTCATAGTTCCCATCTCCTACTTGGCACATCCTGAGTTCCAAAGCCTTCTTCACATGGCAGAGGAGGAGTTTGGCTTTGATCACGAGATGGGTCTTACCATTCCTTGTGAAGAAGTTGCATTCCGGTCTCTAATTACAAGCACTCTTCGATGAAAGAGAAGCAAAGATGAGTTTCTGCACTTGTTGGTGATGGCGTACCATCCTAACAATATTCTAACTCACCCATGAATTGATGTTTCTGGGTTGGGAAGTGTACGCTGTAAATTTGATAGCACTTGCAGCCCTTTGAGAGCTGATCAATGAAGGAACAATCCTTTTTTTTTAACATTCTCCTCTTGTTCTACATTTATTTGTGTTAAGATAAACAATTATGCGAAACTGAGAAGACTGTGCGCAAGGATCAAAATACTAGCGATGATTAAAGCAAAACCTATAATGACGATCAATTCAGTATTTTACACAGGATATGATCATGGAGTGGTTGCAAAGATGATGTAGATTGAGCTGATGATTGTAGACGAGATTGTTTAAACCACAAGTGTTACTTTAACTATAATTACTAATCTCGAATTGCTTTTGGTGTTGAAAAGGATGGCTTATGACCATAAAACGCAACCTTTTTGTTTCCACCGGTGGCCATATCAAGTAGAAACAGCAGAAGCAGAATCAAATCTTAACGTTAAGGAAACATCCCGAAACAACTTCAACCAATAACCATCCATTGCTGCCTGGCATTTGTCACTTGCAAAAGTTTTTGTTGGATTGTCCCTCTTCTGTAAATAAATGAAATTGAACCCTATTTGGGATGTCCCTCTTCCGTAAATACATAAAATTAAGCCTTATTTTAAAAAAAAATAGATTTACAGATTTTTTTTTTGTTAAAAGTTATGAAACTAGAACGCTTTTCTTTTTGGGTTTTTGATTTTCTTGTCTTGGAGAAAAATTGTACGAAAAAAAAACTATGTGCATTGAAGAAAGATTAAATATTTTGTTGAGATTCATTTATAATCGTCAATAATAATTTTACCAAATTTTTATATTTATAATTTGTAATTTTTTATTTTCTTTATTTGTAAATTAGTATTAGAGAATTCATTCTCTTTTAGATCTGTATCAAACTTATGATATAATAATTTGATCTAGATATTTACTTCCGTAATTTTTTTCTCTATATTTGGAATTTTTTACGTAAAACTAATTTCTCTAATCTTTTTATTTATTTGGTACTTTTCATCTTTATATATTGAAATAGAAAATTTATATTTAATTTGTTTTGTTAATCCGAACAATTTCATCAATCCCACGCCTCATTGTTTGAAGGGCATATATTCACGGCAGCAATTCTTGGCTGACAGTTTTCAAAATTTTGTTTATGTATGGATAGCAAAGTTGCTTTTTTGAGGAAGAAGAAGAAGTTGGGTCTCTTTAGCTCTGAGCCACACAACATGCAACAATCTGACAGCTCCTCCTCGAAGTTCATCTTATTAACTGCATCTTCTTGATCTCTCTCAAATCCCCAAGTCCCAGTGGAAGAATATTTTTGGTTGCAACTTGCAAGAACTACCTGCCAGTTCAAAATCCAATAATGATCTCGTATCAAAACAACAATATCTCCTCTGTTCCATATCTTTGTGTGGAAGGAAGAAGGGCAGCCTCAGACATGAATGCAGCCTTTTACAGGCATGATCTTATTTGCAGTAATGATAGGACATGAACATCAAACCTGGTCTCATAAACTTGAAAGAAAATCAAAGGTTAAAAAGTTGATTAGGTCACGAGCTGCCTTGCCTGCATGGTTAGTTAGGACAAGGCTACTTTACAAATCACGGTTTCCCAGACGACACCAACATGAATTCTGGTTACTGTCGTCTGAAACTGTTTTCCTGTGTCTTTTTTTGTTTGTTTTTTGTACCAAATGCTTTACTCAGTCCCGATGTTTACGTCGGTTGATTGAATTGGTTACGATGGTATCGACAACACAGCAGGTCCGGTCCATTAATGATTATTGGGATTAATCAAATATTTAGATTTTTATTTTAATTTATAATCGATAAAAAATATTAATCAAAATAAACACATCAATTTAATTTTTAAAAAATATCTTTTAATATAGATAAAGATAAGACTAATTTTATATAAAAGATTCCAAATTTAAGAAAAATCAACGGGGCAAACAACTAGTTCAAATTTTCTATATCACAAATATTTGCAAAAAAATAAACTCTCTAAGACCAATTTATTATATTTTTAAAAAAATTAATATAAAATCACAAAAGATAATAATACGAGAATACTACACTTGGTGAAGTTACTATTGATAATTACAATTGAATCTCAATAAAATATTCAACTTTTTTTAACTCTAAATTTCCCCTTCTCTCTTTATTATTCATTTTCTCCATAACCTAAAACTAAAGAAGAAAAATATTTATTTATTTTTCTCACAACGTAAAATGTATTTTCTAAAAAAAATTGAATTTTCCCCAAAATAAAATTACCTTTTAGTATATTTGTAGAAGAGGGACAACCCAATAATGATTAACAAGACTCTTCTTACACCCAAAAAAATATAGCAATGCCTGTGCAAGACAGAAAACATAGGGAAAAGGGGTAGACATCAAGCATGCACTCACAAGCACAATAGTAATGAAAATGAATGGGGACACCCAATCTTTCTTCTTCCATTTGGAAAATGGTCTGTGCTTGACCGTGATGATTAATTCATAATCAAATGCTCTTTTCTTTCTCTTTCTCACTAAAACCTTTGATCAATCAGGCTAATTCCCAAGTAGCTTTTTGAGGAGCAGTTTATATCAATGCTACATTTTAGAAATCATGATTTCAATAATAATATAGTGTTTTTTTTTTGAAGAACAATAATACTAGCTTTTGGTGAATTGACTAGTTATGTTCTAATGGGCCAAAGCCCTTTAATGTTGATGGTTTGCTCCACCAGATGCATGATGGTTCATTAGCTCAGCCTGCAACTACTCCCTTCAGATAAAATTTGAGAAATTAAATAGGATTGGTTGATTTTTGGACGGTTAAATAAATGTTTACATTTTAGAAATTACTTATTACTTGTAAAATAAAACTTCAAGTTTTTTCCTACTAAAACTAATTAGAAGGCCAAACAGTCACATTGGACATGATGGAGTAACAAAGTGAAAGCTTAGCATTTCAAAGAGAAAACGAGAACACGACATCAATTTTTATAAGTCTTCTACTTCAGCGCAAAAAGGGTTTAATTTACATGTCATGTCACTTTATGTAGAGAGTTACAGAACAAAATTACTAGTGATCACTCTCTCTATATCCCTCAGCAAAATGGGGTTCATCATTCTTTGACCCATCTGTATTTGGATGAGCCATGACGAACAAGGGATGCTAGAGACCTAAAGAGAGCTTCTTCACAAGGAATGGTGAGACCCATTTTGTGTTCCAGCCCAAACTCTTCCTCGGCACTCTGCAACAGCTTTTGGAAAATTGGGTCTTGAAGGAAACGAAGAGGGACAACAAAACGGCGCCTTTGCTTTCCCACATACACTGGGAAGTGCCCTCTGGGCACATCTGAAGGCAGACCCGAATCACTTTCTTCCCCCTCTTGGTCCTCATGGTGGCTCTTGTCCCTCTTCCTTGGTGAAGAAACACTAAAGTTCCTCAATATCTCCTTCATGGCAGCTTGAGAGCTTGCTTGAACTGCAAAACTAGATGCTGAGAAAAGTAGATGGGTGTAGCAGATATTTATAGGACATTGGATTTCACTGTATAGGAGTACAAAGGGTACAATCAAGGGTGCATGCTTGTCGAACTCATGCGAAGCACATATATGGGGCAAATGTTTGTTTATGCAATTTGGGTCAATATTATTTTTCACTGCAAGTTGCATGTCATTCTGTTCTACGTTGCTTCGTGTAAAGATCGGAGGGATGAGAAAGACAGGGAGAGGCAGAGATGGAGCATGGCATAGCGTGTAGGGCAGGCTTGTTTGGAATGAGTTAGGGACAACGAACTCTGTGTCTGGCTTCTTGTCGGATATAATCTACTAAATGTTTCATCTCCAAAGTAAGAAACCATTAACCATTTATGAAGTCTAAAATGTAACAAACAATAAAACTGCGGGTAGGCTAAATGCTAATTCGATATTGCAAGTGGTCCTATGTCCTTGTTAGGACACATGTATTTGTCCTCCCAAGTAACACCGACCAATTCATTGTCCTCGCATCAAACCAATTCTATCACTGCTACTGTGCTACAACTTATGGCCGCCAACCTACAAATAACCGGTATGAGGTACCGCACACAGTCATAGATTTTGGCGAAGCTTCCAATCGAGAGGTTGGATCAGAATGCTGGATTACTTTCTATATATGATCAATCTAACTTATTTTATCGGCCCTACACCAATTTTATTGATAAAAAAATGCATGTGAAGGTTACCCACCAGCAGCTAAAATTGTGGACGAACTCAAGTATACGGTCCAATCCCCATATCCTTTTCAGCTCTTCATAGGCGAACATTACATATTATATATCACTGTTAACAAATACCAACATATATATAGTTGCTACTTAAATTTATCTGAAAATGACCCATCACTTCATCCAACATTTGTACGTCATATATATATATATATATATATATATACTATGTCATAAATTATATGTTATGGATCAACTGTATAATATCATGCATACATTTCGACCTGAATTTATTTTATCCTTTCAATATTGTTGATTTGTGGGGGCTTTGATGGATCTTGGTGATGATAGCAAGCAGCCGCGTTATGGTTACCCCCACCATGTGCTATATGCGCAAATTGCATGGAATTCCTTACCCCTGCACGTCTTCTATGGTTAGTCACAACTTATAATCAAGTCAATTAATAGTATTATGTGTCATGTGCAGAACATTTTTGTATCGATGTTTTTCGGCAAGAATTGGGCATCGTTGACGTTTTCGTTTTTTTTTTCCAGCCTAAAAAAGTAGACAATTTTCTTGATCATTATTTCTAGTTTACAACTAATGGTTAAACCTCATGTATTGGGCATTTATATATATTATCGACATGAAGGGGAACTTTCTATAATGTCAATATAGCTGAGTACCATTCCAGACGCAAAATAAATTGACAAGTCCAAGGGGGCCAACCTTAGAAATTTTGTCAGTGATCGTCGGTGGCCATATTGTTATATATATAATGGATAGTTCACGTCAATGCTGTCCTACCAAGTGCAACAATGGTGCTGGTGATACAAATCTACCAATACCCAACAGATTAAACAGTCTCTCATGGTTCTTTAGCTCCAATATTTGAATCTTATGCTATACATTTACATGCATGTAGAGATGGGCATGGCAATAAACTTTGGCGTCTATCAATCTCATATTTCTAATTTATTACTTTATACAAACAAAGGATACCGTGATCGAAATTATGCATGTCATATCATCCACTTTAAAATATAATTCTCTTAATCTAAAATAAATTTATCATTTACGTCAATGAACTCTTGAAACTAAGCTATAATCAATTAAGATAAGTAAACAATTAGCACTGTTGGCTATAGCTACCAGCTAAATTATTTTATGGGTCACTTATTAATTTAAACCGTAGCCATGTTAGACTGTCCATATATTAAAAAATATAGATTATTTCTTTGCAAATTAAGGGAATGCTTATAATTTCATGTAAATGTTGTAAACTCTCTTTTTTAGATTCTGGGTTTTCTACCATTCTTTATTTTTAAATGTTTTTAGCTTGCTTGTTAGTTAGTGGAAGGGATGGACGAGCTAGTGATAGTCAAGACGACCTGTGAAGGTTGCATGAAATTCTGCGTGTGAATGGAAGGACCCTCATAAAATACATAGGATTGGCACCCTTTACACTGGTAAAATCAATGTGGGTCTGTCTTTAGAATAATTGAGTATTAACCATGGCAATACACGAGTGTAATAGTTTGTCATCTGCTAGTACTACTAGCTAGGATGCCCATGAAAGTATGTCCAATCAAAAGATCATACTATATTTTACGTAGATCAAGCTTCTATCTATAATTGGCATCTGGCCTACCAATAAATTTTCTTTTTCCTGCTATTGCTCTTAAAATTTCCTAGCCTCTAATTTATATGAAGCTAATAAATGCAATATTTTTTACTTACTGATAACAACACAATGTAATTGCCCGTCCACTGAAACTGGAAAAAGATAAATACCTGGCCCTAATCACATGTTTGGCGGCAAGTCTTGTAATGTAAGACGCATTGTCGGCTTACAATAACTACAGCGCATGTTTATCAGGTAGTCTTAAAGATGTTTGCTACATTTGTTACCCAATTTGACAATGGGCTGTAATAACCAGGCCGAAAATCGGCACATTTGGGCTCATGCTAAGATCATACCAATGTTATTATGGATTAATTTGCTGTTGTTTAATTAGTTTGATGGCATTTAAATATGGGTATTGACTATTCTTGATCTTTCTTAATACAATGGAAGACTCAAGAGATTGGAGACATGGAGTGGTTACTGATTCAAATTTTTGGCAGATTGATGTTTGGATTAGTACGGTTAATATTTGTTAGGAAGTTGTTATTGTTTATTGATAGTAATGCTTTATTCTCTTGTGCATTACATTTTATATACACAATATATTACTAACTGGATGTAGAGTTATGTAGCACTCGACATCAATATTGATGTCGACCACATTCTAAATTTGCTAAGTAAAACACTGATGTCCTTGATGACCTCGAGTGATAAGTGCCTTCTACATTTATGATTAAATTACCCACTCACCAAAATTCTGCCTCGATATCAGAACATGGTCCTTTCCTGGTGACTTACTCTTTTGTTTTCTACCTTTTTAACACTGTAACTTTGAACATGTAGAAGTTTCCCTTCATTGGTATAAATTTCTTGTATACACTTGGGGTTGATGTGAACTTCCATTGGGAATTCATGGGTCTTATAGCTTGGCTGTTCTATTTTGTTATTATGGCAACTGTGCTTGGTGTTCTAGATAACACGTTTCACACTATGTTTGTTATGAACTCGCATCATACCATTCGTGTTAAAAGTTCAACATTGGCATTTTCCTGCAGCAGGTTTTCTTTACCAGTAAAGAAATTGTATCAGCTTATTGAAATAGGATAATCCTTGGAGAGGAAATATACACAAGCACAAGCATGTTGAAGGTTTATAAGCAGAAGGCTAGAAGAGAACTAGCTCATTTAGTTGCGACTGTGCCTTTCGAGAAGAATCGGCTGAATCCGCGTCCATGTTTCTCTGGCGTTGTGATCATGGAAGAAGCTGAAGGAGATGACCTTGTGGTGGTGTGCGTTGGTTGCAGTGAATCTCTGGGAGATGCCTCCGTTGCACTTGCTTCGCTTCTAGGACTCATTGGAGCACTAAAGTGATTTAAGGCGTCCACATGATCAATGTTCTCCAAACCATCAAAGTCTTGGGAGAGAACAGTACGTAAGTTCAATGTACCACGGCTTGGTGCATCTGCTTGATCCATGCAACTTAACTGGAACCTCTCATTATATACAGGTGACATGGGAGAGCTGGGAGACCTCAATGTTTCCAACTGCTTGCTAAGAAGAAAAATGGTCTCTTGACACTCTGCCAGCTTCTCTGCAGCAGCAGCTATTTCACTTTCCTGTGGTACGTTAAATCAGTTGGTTTTTATTTTTTATTTTTATAAAAATGATTTTGCCAATCGAATAGTGAAAATTTTGAAACACTATGCTGAAAATGTGAAGGATTTTACAAGAATCTATGTATTGACTAGTTACCAGTAAAATTGATGATGTCAAGAGGAAAAGACTGAGTATAACTACTGAGCTTAACAAGAATAAAAATATGATGGTAAATCATGTTTTCCATGTCGATACTAATAACAATGGAAGATGGAGGCTGCTAAAAACTATTATTTCAAGATTTACCAGATAGGCACAACAATTATAAATGGCTTGTTGGAACCTACATGAAAAACTTCATTTCTTTGGATCAAATACCTGTTTGACTCGGTTAGAATCAGAAATTATATAAGATCCTGCTGAGCCTCCTCCGCTTCTACATATTAAACCACATAGCAAAGGGTTACATTAGAGTAACTTTGTAGTTTGTACAATGAAGCAATTATTTGAGATCTTAATTGAAATTATTTGAGATCTTAATTGAAGAAATCTGCTACACTGCATTCACCAATGGGAGTTGAATCAGGCACTGGAAATACAGTAGCAGCGTTATTACCAAACTTAAGAGATGACATTTACAAAGACAACCAATCCAGATTACGTAAGATAATCTTGAGGTTTACAGCTACATGTTCAATAATTTAAATTACCTCTGAATTTGCTCTTCAAGGTCCTTGAATCTTGTTTGATAAACCATGCAAGATGCCTCAAGATCTTTGCATTTGGTTTCAAGATCCTTGCACTTAAAGTCAAAGTCCTTGCATTTAGTCGAAATGTCATTATGACAACGCTTTTCTTCTTGGAGTTCTGTTTCCAAATTCTCTGCTCTCCTGCGTAGAACATGAATCTCGGCTTCTAATTCTTCTGAACGTGTTTCAAGAGTCCTATATGATTCCACCATGCATTTCAACTGTGTCTCACTAAGGCTATTTGATTTCTTACTTGCTGCCAACTGTGATCTTAACTCCAGAAGAATATTTTTTTCCTCCAGCTGAAACCTCTTTTGCTCCAGGCTTTCATTGCATCTGGCCATATCAACTAACTGGTCATCCCGTTGCTCCCTCAACTGTTGAAGCTCTTCCATTTTGTAATTAAGCGATCCACCATCTAGCTCAACCCCGGGAGCCAAGTTTACTTGAGGAATCTCAGTATCCACAATTGGATGAGAACATTCACTAGAATTTATCCCTTTGGATTGGTCAGATTGAACTCCATTTTCTAGCAATGTGACCTTATCTACACAATCAGTGATGTATACCTCCCCTTGGTTGCATTTCACGCCAATTTTGTTAAAAAGTAATTTACGAGCTCCATTTAAGATAAAAGACAGGTCAACAACAAAATGTTCCAAATTTGTTTGGCTTGACAAAACCTCATCGATAGAAATAAAGAGATCATCAATCTTTTGAATAATACCAGAATCAGCATTTTCACAACCTTTAACCTCTGTTGCTTCCTTTTGGAGTAAATTTAAAAATTCACGAATTTCAAACATGGCTTCCTCCAATTTCCTATCCATGGAATGTTTTCTCTCAACACATGATTTTGCATCATTTGGCAAAGTACTCTTCAAATCCATTGTTTTCTCAAAAACACAAGTGTCTGAATTCTGAGGCAAATCTTCTTGACTATCTTGTACAACCCTTCTTATTTCCTGCAATACTATACCGCAATCAGATTCTTTGGCTTGGCTTTCAAATGCTAAAGCAATTCTTGATTGAAGTCTCTCAAATAAAGAATGTGCCTTGGTAGTCCTTGCAGAAAGATTGCTGTCATATAGAGATTGATTAGGAGCCTCACCATTTGCCATTCTGGACAATGGAACCTCAATGTCCATTGAAGCATCGCCTTTATCGATTATCTGTCCAGAAGAAACAACTCCATTAGATTTCAGGACGAATTTGCCAACTTTTCCATCTACAAAAAATCATTAAAGCTCTTAGTGATTGGAACTTCCATTTTTTCTACTATTATCAACGTTTTTCTCTATGATCTGGGAGATATCTGAAAATGAGATTGTAAATGATGAGTCAGAAATACTTGCTACCTCATCAGTTCCATCCTCAGACAAGGAGGAAAGACTTGGTGGATTACTTGCATTTGGACCCAAAGAAACATCAAGAGGAATACTCAAATTCGACTTCCCGGTATTATGCTCCTGATTGAATGAATGCAATTGGGCTTCCAAGCTGTGAAGCTTGCTTGCAGTCACAGCGCACAAGTTTCTCGAAGCTTGAAGCTCGCTATTTCGTTTCGACAAAGCCTCCATAAGCATCTTCATCTCTTCTTCCATTGTTGTTAAGCGGGCTGTGAGAAATTCGTTCTCCTTGCTCCTTATACCATCAAGGGAGGTCTCACCTGGTGAAACTGGATATTGAAGAGAGTTCTTCACAGGAGACTTACAAGTCTCACTCGGTGAAACCGAATGTTGAACAGGGTTCTTTACAGGAGACCTCCGTACTCTAGGTTCTCCATAGTCCTTCCCCAAGCTCTCAACTTCTTGTTTCATTTGAGCCAGAGCAGCAGGTCCTGGCAGCTTTTTCCGGACAAGTCCACGCAGTCTTTGGCACTCTGCTTCCAGCTTGGCTATCTTCTTGACACCCTCCAAGTGTTGTTTATTAGCTACTTCAGCAGATCTAAAGCTCATGTTCTTCTCTTCGTTTCTTATCTCCAGCTCCTTAGAAACTATATGAAGCTCATATTTCAGAGAGCTTATTTCTTTCTCACATGATTGAAGATTGCTCTTGAGGACCTCAACCTGTGCATCAGCTTGTGATTTCTCCTCGCTGATCTTCATTAACATATTGGAGCGTTCATGCAATGACCTCGACAGTGCATTGTTCTCAGCAGCTTCCTTGAGAAGCTCCTGATTCAGTTCGCCTATTTTTACCTCGAATTCTTCCTTGATTTTCTCCCACTGCTTAGTTTTTGCAAAAACCACATCATGCAGTTTTTGTTTACCTTCCTCCTTTACACTTCTAACCTGCCTCATGCACTCTTTGAGAGCCCCATCCAGATGTGCTGCCTTATCTTCAACTGTAAGTTTCTGCAGCATGAGAGATTCAAGCTCACTTTTTAGAGCTATGGCTTCTGCCTCAGCTTTCTCCCATCCTGTAATAAAAACTCATCAGAAATTTTTTCGAAAGTATAAAAAATTGATGGTACTGGTTTACTAGACATAAATACTTCATGATCTCCAATCGGCAGAAAATACCTGAAACAGCATCTTCCGCAACCTTGGCATGCTGCTTAACCAAAGCGTCTTTGGTGTTAATCTCGGACAGTGCAGAGGATAGTTTTACATTCAGTGATTTTAGTTTATCTTCCAAATCACCCAAATGCATATAAGTCTCCTCTGTGATCTGAACATATTTCACCTTTGATGAATCATCCTGCCAAAGAAGGCATCAGGTCAGCAGTTTTCAAGCACAGGACTCAGCACAATGTGAAGAGTTTTAGCAGTGTGAGCTAACAAAAGCCATATTTCATGAAGCACTACCATGCGACACATCAAAACGTTTACAGAATCACCATGCCGTCAAGAACAGTTAAAAAATTATCATTGTAATATAACAATCCACAAAGAAATCAATATTTATCTAGTTGGCGTCCCAGCTCGTGATTTAGGTCACTAAATAGCAAATCCAAAATAAATGAACAATTCAGAAATGCCACCCAGCACTAATTGAGAAGCAGAATAAAGAACCCTGTACAGTATTGAACAATTTCACACACACAAGAAAGTATTTAATTAGTCAATTTTCACATGATACTCCTCATTAACACTAACAGCAAATAGAACAAACTTATAGGTTTCAAAGCGTATGGCATACCATAGTTGTGATGAAAAAACGACAACATTACCTCCTCCAATTGTTTTGCCGTAGAGTCGGGTAAAGATTCGATTACAGTAGTAGTTGCAGCAATAACTTTTTCCGAATGTTTTTTCTTCCATAGCCAACCCCGGTGACTCATTCTGGGCTATGCCTGCAACATTTGGACGGTTCATGTTCATGGAACTCCAACCAAACAAAAGGGACAACACATATTATTAACCTCTTTAACTCCAGTAAAATAAATCAACATGTACATTCTTCAACCAGAATCAAAGACTGAACATCGACTAATTTTAAGATATATAACAAAAAAAATGGGAGATTAGACAGACATATGACACAGGATACTATTTCCTGTTAACAGGAATCAACAAAACAACAGTCCACGAAAAGAGCGAAGTGAAAAACAGACCGAGTCAGGTAAAAACAGACTCTGATTAATGATTCCTATCTTTTATGACCGCCGACAGCACTATTTATGCGTTCTACTCTAACGAGATGCAAACCACCGCACACGTTGAATAGAAGGATCTTAGAGTCAGAACCATATATACAAAATAGAGCCCATAAAGCTTATACCTTCATCAATATTATACAAAGAAGTACATGCATGAACAGAATATAGAGGATCCAATTATTCATTCACAGTCAGATTCAACGAACCGCGATATCTGTCGAATCCGATTGTAAAAGAAGAATGTAGCAAGATAAACAACATAGGAAACAGCTATGAACAAGAAGAAAGCGGTAAATAACAGCTACAACGATAGTGAGCAAACCAAGAATAGGTGAAGAAAAAGAGTATGAAAATGGAGCTAAAAAATGAGACTCCTCACCTAACCTGCACAAAAGAGTGATCAGTGAACTGCCCACAAAGAGCAAATCTGCACAAAAAACGGAAGAAAAACCAGCAGAAGCCTCTGAAAATGAGCTAAAAAAAACGCCAAAGACAGAAAGGAAAAAAATGTAAGAACAGAAATGCCGGCATGTCAGAGGAAAGCAACCGGAGCTTCTACCAACTCGAGAGCTTGAGCAGGGAGAGAAAAAAACACAGCACCGACGACACATACCCGTTGAAATGGGGAAAAGAAGAATCTGGGCAGACGGGAATCTGTCATAAACGAAGGAAAAGTTGAATCTTCAACGCAAAAAACTTCTGTTCTGGGACTAGATTTTCTATAAGTACAGCATGAGCTTATGGAAGAACGGGTGCAGGGCGAAATAAATACTCTGCTCTGGAGCTAAGCTTAATAAAAGGCCTGATATGCAATTACTGTGCAGTAATATTGGTAATTAAAGAGAAAAGATAGAAGTAAATCAGTAGCAGTTAACAGCGGTAAAAGGATTTTTAGCTAATACAGGCCCGTTGGAGGCCAAGAAGGAAAGTAGGAAGGATGAAAGGATCAGCAGCTTTTTAATCATGAAAAGCTTTTATCAGTGGTGGGCGTTCAGAAGCTCAGCTCTTTACATTCTGTGAATGTCAGGTTGCCAGTGAAAATGAAGATTGAAAGAGCATCATCATACCCTTCACTGATTACCCGCACCATTTGCTGGCAATAAATGTTAATTAACTTCTGATCAACTCCACATTCCCTTTTAATTGTGTTACAAAAAACTAAACAACTATATGGTCGTATAATTAATATTTGCACTAAAACCAATGAATAACTAGGTGTGTGTAGGTACGATAGTACTATTTATGCTACTAAAAATTTCAAGTTATATGATGAATTGCACTGATTTCATCTAAGGTGAAAATTCTAGCCAGTACAGACACCCCAAAATATTCTGAAAAGAATAAGTGTGGATCTTACCGCTATTTTTTTTTTCATTTTTTAAAAGTTATTACTTGTGAAAAACATGAATTTGATTGAGCCGGAGTTGAATATAACAACGATTTCACATTTTGGGTCAAAAAATTGTGTCTACAACTCTATGTACAGCTAAATGGAATAATTGGTTTTTTCCATTAGGGATGAAATATTTATTGTCTAATTAATCAACACCCTTACTAAGATATCCAAAGTCAGCTGCACACATCAGTAAGGAGCTTAAACGTGAGTCAATTCTCTCATAGTTCTAAACCTACGCTTGAAGATATTTTGAAGGGAGTGTGATAATAAACAAATATATAACCTAATTAGGAGCACAATAACAATCATTTGAGCTAAAAAGACAGGTAGGTTTACACCAACTTCTTCCAATAGGTTAAGACTTTGTTGCAGGTGGTGTCTCTATCAGCATGACACACTCTCAAACAACTTTAGTCCTGTTGTTATATATGCATCTTACCTCTTCTCTGGACACACCCATTCAGTATAAAATAAGATACATTCACAAAAAGTACATATGCTTGAGATAAGCACTAACCTAAATCATCACCAATTGTAAAGTAGCAATGCAAACCAAAGAGAAGAAAAGGGGAAAGCAAACAGGGAAAAACTTGTCATTTTCATTGAAATTATAATGTCCACAAGACAATGATGCTAGATTTCATTCAACAATTCCAATGCAAATGAGTGGTGCTCTTTGTTTTTCAAGTATATATGTTTGATTTTTTCATTAAGAACGGAGAAAACCTTTCACCAGACTCGATGCTTGTGCCTTGACATACTATCATGTGATGGACTCCAAAGAACGATTGTCCTTCGTGCTTCTAACCAAATGGTTTTAAAAATATATTTAAGCGATTAACTTAAAGTAGATAATTTTATTTTATTTTTATTTATAGTAGTTCGTAATCTTTTCAAGTGATTTAAGAGGGCGCCTGAAGATGTGACATTTTTTAAAAAAAAAAAGAAAAAGAAAAAGGAAAGAAGGTCCAAATTGCCTCGGCGTTATTGTTAGGTGATTAGCGTTAAACTGAGGTGCTTTTATCGTTTTTCATAAAATGAGGTGCTTTCTGTAACTGGTGAAGAAATAGAGGTGTTCTCTCGAGGTTATCAGATTCCAATCAATTTATTTAATTTAATTAGGGGTAATTTAGTCATGTTTGAAAAGTCAGGCGTGCGCTTTAAAGTCGAGGAAAGAGGCGAATATGGGCCCGCATCTTGGATGACGAAAATGCCCCTGATCGCAAATCCAAAACTAAGGAGGGGGGGGGGGGGGGGGGGG